>JAAGNO010020153.1:5191-24616 GCA_033439905.1 Ceryle rudis
TGCCCAAGTGAAAATGTCACTTCAACGAAGAAGAGAATAATATTTTCCTTGGGCCAACCCAAAAACAATGGTTTTCCCTTTTTTTTTTTTTTTTTTTTTTTTTTTTTTGCAGCAGCAGCATCAGTTACTCAGCTCCAAATTTACTTTTACCATATTGTTGCCATTGTGTCTTTCGGAATCAAATTTCTTTATGTACAGCTTAGAACCATATACATCTCACATTTAAACTTCATCTTGCTGATTTCCCATTACTATCACAACTGATTGCACCCTCCAGCAGAGGTGTGGCATAACATATAGGTGTTGTGTGCCATCACTGATGTCAATATAATTGTAGCAATAATAGCAATTTTCTTTCCTTTAAAAACCTTCAGTTTTAAAAACTACATGTATCCTACTTTTGAAATGGGAAGACCAAATACATACCAAAGAGGAAGCAGAGCTAAGGATTGAATATTAGATAAGACAAATGAGAAAGTCTTGCCTGGACCTTGTGAAGAAGCACAACTTCCTATGCATTTTTGATTCTCACAGATGTACATAATTTCTGTGAAATATTTAATTGACATCAAGGAAAACCTCTCAGCATATTTAACAGGGTTGAATACTACAATTAGCATTTGGTTAGGAAACAACAGTTTTTAAAATTAATTATTCCTGTGTATGTAAATTATCTTTATGGCTAGGTAGAGCATGAAGTGCAGTCCATGATATAAAGAACTTACATTACCTCTTGGCAGTAATGTTCACTATCAGTGAGAGCCTACAAGTATTCCTTTTCAGTATCAAGTATTGTTGAAACATAGGTATAGTAAGAATTGTCTCTTAAGTGAGAACTATTAAAAAAGTTTTCCATGGCCACAACTTCCTTCCCTTCTTATGCTGGGACTAGAGCAAGTAGGGGGTGGGAAGTGAGGAACAAGCTTGAAAATGTAATCAGGACCAGCACAAGGTAATATAGCTTCACCAGGGACAGTCAATTTGTCCAAAATTACTCTAATTAAAGATTTAGCCAGAAAAGAGATAGTAGATCAAGTAGTAATACTTTATCAAAAACATTTGATTTGGTTCTAATCTCTGAGTAACAAAACACAAGGAAATGACAGCTGAAAGAGAAAGGCAGCTATTAATCTGAGCAAATGTATCAATGGCAAATGATATATGCATTAAGAAATACTGGGGCAGGGGAGAGTGGTGGAACAAACCAGCTTTAATCTGCAATTTGTATTCTTCTCTAAAGATCCTGCAAGTTTACAAACTGTATGCAAAGTTTCAGTGCCAGCAGAACTATTTTTTTTTTTTTTTCTCACTGTCAAAACCAGGAAAGCTCCAGCAGACACTGTTGAAAAGGTGCTTTTTGCCCCTCAGAAACCTTAAAATCACTGTAATCTGATTCATTTTACAACACATTGTGATGTTCAAATTCAGAGAAGTCCAAATTAAACTTTTTTAGAAGCAATTGAGGGATTGGGGGAGGGGAGAAGGGCCCAGCAGTTGATCAACATCCACGGCAAGATGATGGAGATAACTTAAAGTGATGCTGATAGAGACTTGTGTCAGAAAGAAAAAAGCAGATGCTTATATCTGCTAATATTTTTAAGATATATTTGCTGGTTTTTTTCTATTGAAAGAGCACAAGGCAAAAACTGAAGTGAGAAGGAAAAAAACTTTAAAGGTTTCCATGAACAGTGATAGAGAGAAGAAATAACTTTAAACAATACTAAAATGACACACAAATTACCCCACCATCAGGAAACAAAGTTACATTTATCTCTGCATTTCAGGGAAATCAGGCCCCCAGAGGTCAAGGAGGTTGATAAATGGGTGGGGGAGCAGAAAACATTTTACGAAATTGTCCTGTAGTTTGGAGCCAAGGTCAATGATTTAAACTTCAGTGCTCATCTTGAAACCAAACACACAATGAGCATAGGTGGAACCCTCCCAACTAGCAATTACCCAGAGCCAAGCAAACAAGAACTGCAGAAGTAACTATTGCTGTAAGTGAATTAATGTTTTCAAAACATGACATTAGCCCTGCCAGTTTGCTAGCCACTCTTCACTTCTGATGGTGATAACTTGTTAAGCCACAATACTTGGCCACATAGCTAGCATCTTGCTGTATCAGGAAATTGCAATTGCCACAAGTTGTGGTACTGCTAAGCAGTCTTAGCTGCAGCCAAGACATTAACACTCAGTTCTCCAATACTTCAGAACTCAATCCTCTGTGCTACAGTCAAAAATAAATAAAAGATGAACTGGCTACCACTGTATATGTGAGGTCTAGTACATCTTAACCAATGAAAACACCCAACTGCAGCATTTCAAATATGTCAGAGAAGAACTTTCTTTGCAGAGCTAAATGGTCTCATAGGAAAGGGAAAGAGAAGGGAGAAAACTCAAAGCATTTATGATGACTAGGAGGTCTGACCAAACTGTTCCCACCATACATAGTGAATCCCATTCCTATGTAATTATATGGTTCACTGTTCACTTTTTTTAGCCCAAATTTAATACAGCCCACACAAACTGGTGTCATCTTAGTGCTTATTACTGTAAAATATTGACCTCAACATGCTGAATCATAAAACAGAGTTTATAGAAACATTTTAAGTGTGCTGTAAGTTAAAGAATCCCACACCCAGTCAAGTTGCCACTATAGACACTTAGTTTCAGATTTGCAGGGCAACAGAGGACTATATTCCAGAATACGAAAGTTACTTTGATATTTCCCATCAAAAAGAAGAAACTGATGCCAAATACAGTGGGGTTTTATCTATCTAGGCAGAAAATAGGCACAACATTAAGAATATATATGTTGGAGGATTGAAAAACATAGTGCTTTACAGTGAAATCCCTAAATCATCAACCTGCAACAAAAAAAAATAGAAAGAGGCTGAAATGAGGCTGTGGAGTTTGGAACAAGCCCTAAATGGGCTTATTAGAAGTGTATTACAAAATGGTTGAGATTGGAAGGGACCTCTGGAAACTGTCTCCATTTTGACTAAACACAGAGTGCTTTTCCAGGAGTTAATTCCATCTTTTATAAATAAAAAGGAGATACACTAAACTGGATGGCCAAACTCAGGTAAATCTACAAAGCATGATAGAGAAATATCTTAAAAATTCCAGAATGAGAAGTAAATAGAATTGTTTGTCTATATCTTTATAATGAAGCAAATCCAACAAATGTTTCATATTTACATACCAAATTTTAGGGGCTCATTTCCTTTTTGGTTTAGGGGGTTTTCTGTTCCGTTTTCTAAATCAGGTTCGATCTCTGTCTCAAGGGTTTGCTTCTTCTTGAAGCCTATGTTCAGTTGGCCCAGTCAGAGCAGAGATATGTGACAGGAAATTATTACACTGGCATCATATTTTTCACCTGTTTCCATTTTTAATGACTAAATTGGTTCATATAATTTGTAATATTTTTCACTGAAAAGCCGGAAAGAAAAAAACAATTAAAGGGGCAAACCTTAGCAGGACCTGTTGTGATAGTACAAGAAGTAATTGTCTTAAATCAAAAGACAGTAGATTTACACTAGATATGAAGGAGAAAAAATTTACGATGAGGGTGGTGAAACACTGGAACAGGTTGCCCAGAGAGGTGGTAGGTGCCCCATCCCTGGAAACATTCAACATCAGGTTGAATGTTGCTTTGAGCAACCTGATCTAGTTGAAGATGTCCCTGCTTGTTGCAGGAGGGTTGGACAAGATTATCTTTAAAGGTCTTTTTCAACACAAACTATTCTATGATTCTATTCTATGAAAAATATTTAATTTTGCAAGATTTATTCTGTGAACTGGCAAAGGATGTGACACTGCATTCATTACAGATGGTACTCTCATGACTGAAGGAATGCTTTTAACTGGAGAAGATGTTCATAAGTCTGGAAAATGTTCACCAGATATTATGTTCTTCATAGGCTTAGCTGTTGAGAAATAACTGCACTGGTGATCATAGACATCAGGCTCTGAGTTATGAGGTCAGATTTTCCTTCCCTTATGATAAATATAGGAGATCCACTTTTGGAAGTACTTACTATTTTTCACCAGCATAAACAATAACAAAAATTTACCAGTTGAATTTATACAACTGTGGCAAGAACAGCCTGATCAAATTCCATTTTCAATTTTTTTTCTTCAACTGTTACTGATAATATATTATCTGAAGTTCAAGTTACAATGTTTTTGTTCCAAATGCTTTGAAAATGATACAGGCTTTTAATGGATATTTGCCCTTTCAAAGCTGAATCAGGATATTAGGAATTTGTGATTCCTTTGAAAAGATCAATGAGAGATTTAGTATATAGTATGTAAGAATTCCAGCTAACAGAAAGAGTCCTGTCTTTGGGACCGTTGGGGGATGTGAAGTGACTATCCCACTCTCAGGTAGCAGATATATAAATAGTTAATTCCTCTAAAATAATTATCTGAAAGATACCAAATTAGCTTTTCAGCCCCTCATTTTCTGTAACCATGCTGTACCTCACGTGCCAAAGATAACTCTACACTTACAGAGTGCTATTTGGAATATCACCAAGACAAGGCTGTTGTTGGGTGGTGGGTTTTTATCATATGCTAAGCATAAGGAATTATCAAAGGGTAGTAATAAACACAGTCTAAAGAGTCTTACTGACATCGATCCTGAGAGACCCTCAAGCCACCTCTTCCCTCAGCAATATGCTCCAGTTAAGTACATTTAAACATTAACTGTGCTACAGACCATGCTAATTGTTGTTTTCAGAAATAAGACAGTCTGAGTAGTTCGTAGAACTGAGCATGACAAAAGGCATTGTCTTGTTCTTCAGTTATAAGGTTGCCTTTAGCTCTTTACCATATAAGCAAAAAAATTGCACTATCAGCCACTAACCTGTCCCTTGGAAACCTAGACAGTCTGTATGTCACTCACAATTCTTGATAGGCTAGAGGAGAGCATCTAACTGACCTATCGAAATGTTACAAGAGCAACACCAGTGCTGTGACTGTAGCAGAAGACTAATTTCACTGAGCAGCTAGGGAAAATCAAAGCTGCTTACAAAGGGACAGCACAATTCACTGACAGCTGCTAGCAAATGCAAATACTATGAGAACTTCACCATGGTATTTTTAATGAGGTTGCTTTAAAATAATGCTAATATAAATTATATATTTTAGTAAACTCAATCTAACACTAAGAGTCAGTGGGAGATTCATCATGAAAGGTGAGCCGTATGAAATGAAGAGACATCTTTGTGGTACATTCGCTTGTCCAGCACAATCCCCAAAGCAGTGATCATGTGGGTATTGAATGGGGTCTGACTCAAGGAGATACATTCAGAAAGAAGTTAAAAGGAGAGAACTGAAGGCACCTCTGAGGACAAGCATGATCATAATCAAATATGGAGCTGATGGTTTATGACACAAATATGTTATCTGAGAAAAGAAACCTACAATTAATTAAGATTATTACCTTTCCAAAAACAGCAGTGAAGAAACTTATATTATTCACAAATATTTTATGAAATGTAGAGAAAAATATTATTACCTTTCACACAATCTTAGCCCCACTGACTACACTGGGCATACTTTTCTCATACATCATGTTAGTAGAATCATAGAATCATAGAATGTTAGGGATTGGAAGGGACCTAGAAAGATCATCTAGTCCAACACCCCTGCCAGAGCAGGATCACCTAGATCAAGTCACACAGGAATGTGTCAAGGCAGGTTTTGAATGTCTCCAGAGAAGAAGGCAGTTAAGATTTCTCTAATGTCTAAATGAGCATATATTTGTCAAATTAATTGTCAAGTTACAGTATAAAACCTGATTTTCTTAACCTCATGTGGAAACTGTAATTTCCCACTAAACATCATATATTTTGTTGTTAATTCTCCCTTAAAAAAAAACCAAAACCTGGATCAGATCTTCCTCCATGGCAGAGAGCAGGGAAAAAAGTGGTGTTTTCCTAGAAACTATATCCAAACAATTTATAAATTCAGAGGTGATATATAAAGTTCTATGTGCAGTTACTAAATCTCTGACTTACAGCAGCTTCCTATTTTGAATAAATCTCTTTGCAAAGTGTTATTGATCCTTGAAATTCCAACGGAAAAATTAATGCCATACAGAAATTTTTGTGGAAGATTTGTTGCCTCTGCACCTACAAATATAACAAATATAACAGAGACAGACAGGTAAAAATTATTGTTTCCAGTCCACTGGAAGATACAGAGGCACTGAACTGAAAGTTGTTAAGGATTTTAGCAGGTATTGTACATTGACCCAGGCCACCGTTGATTTCAGAAGCGAATCGATAGGGAATGCAGGAGGCCAAAGTTGAAGGTTTCATGGTTACCAGCAAAGCAAATAAATGGGAGTCAGCCCACAGAAAAGGGCAGTAGATATTCACATGTCACTGTAGGTATAACAAGGGACATTACTTTCTTAGCTATATACCTTTTTTTCTGGGCTAGGGTCATACAACCAACCGAGAATACACTGTCAATTGTTTCCAGGAGGTCAGTGAAGAACACAATGAAACTAGTTGTGACCAAAAGTCAGGGCCCCAAGGGCACCACCAGCCCTGTCTGTTCCTGCCCACCCCTGGGGCTACCCCCACCCTGCCCAGGACCCCATTTCAGGTAGCCAGGACCATTAATCCCTGCCCATTAATGGCGCAGAAGGACTGGTCCCCAGCTCCCTCTATCCCTGCCTGGCCATAGGCTCCACCAAGCCAGGCCCACCCACCAGCCCACAGCCCAGCTTGCCCTTGACCCAGACCTAGCCCCAGGGAGATGCTCCAAGCTGGGATTGCCTTGGTGCCCCCTGCCTGCCCTGCTTCTGCCAGCACCCCAGCTTCCAGCCTTGCTGTGCCCTGAAGATCCCCACCTGTCCTTCGGGTAGAAGTACAAATCTCACAGGTGCTGGGCAAGCACTGAGATTCCCAGTTCAGTACACAGGAGACAAAGCCATTATCCTTCATACACTGCTGCTTTCCTGCAGCTGGCACACTGGATATTAAAAACTAAACAGGTCCAGGCTGCAGTTAGATGCAATGACCCCTTGTTATCTATACCCTCAAACTGTTAGCACAAACCTTTCACAATTCCATCACACCCCTAGACAATACCTGGACATCATTCAGGATGGTCACAGGCAAGACATCTTTTCTGGAAATCATTTGGGGTACAGCCGTCCAGCTTAGGGCAGTGAAAGGAGGAGAAATGAAGTTTAGTAGTTTAATAGGTGCCGTGGATGTTGCAGCCATCAGTGTCAGGGGTCAGAAAATAGCTTAAGGCTCATTTTGTCTTCTTGCATAGTCTGTGTCTGACTCTACAATCAGGCACTGAGATTACATCTGTGCTAGTAAACCAAATAGACCACAAAACATTCTTTGATCCTGAAGACCACAGGTTACAGTAGAGCTCTAGTCCATGCAACTAAATGTTCCTCCCATACAAAACATTGTGGCAATGTGCATATGGCCCAGCTGAGACGGTCTCAGGTCCCATGATAAGCACTGTCTAGAACCATGACTTTGGTTGGCCTGGGTCAAAACAGTCTGGGAGAGCCTCCTAGCAATTGAACAATACAGATGAACAGGATCTGTTGCTTAAGGACTGGTCATGTTCAATTACTAGCTTAGTTCAGTTAGAACTGAACTGCAGGATGAGAATTTTTGTTTGTTTCTAAACATAGGGATGTTTGAAAACCTACACATATTGTTGAGATTGTGTTGCTTTTGCTTCAATATAGATTAGCATAATCCTTGGACTTAAGTGGATTGATAATGGGATGTCTAGGGAAGAATAAGAACTTAAAGAATAAAACAGTATGTGGTGCTGCCTACTCTCCCAATCACCAGTTATTTCAGCCCACAATTTTCCTGGGCTAGAAGTGTTTTCCATGTACTTTGCAACAGTCCATTAATTCGTCTTCCAGGAGTTTATCTGATTTTTTTTAGACCTATTTAAGCTTTCACAACCAAAAGATCCTTTGGCAAGGAGTTTCATAAATCTATTACTGCTTCTATAAGGACTACCTAATTTTATTTTCTTTGAACTCAGTTCTTTCACTTTCAGTTGGTTGGTTTTTTTTTTTCTCTTATGTTTGTTGTTGGCAGAAACACTGAGTCTACCCTCTCCACAACAGCTGTGATCTTGGAGGCCTCACTCCTGCCCAAGTTATTTGTTTCATGCATTTAGCCAGTCCACATTTCTCATCTCTGAATGTCTGTACTGTCCTTCTCCAAGTCTTTTCCAACTCTACAATGCCTTTCATGAGAAGTGAGAACCAGAATTGTACAAAGGTAATCTACAGGCAGGCAAACCATGGATATATACAGCAGTATTTTGATCCTTTTTGAGGATCCTTAACATATGCTTTGGGTTTATTTGGACCACACCTGATCATTTATTTGACATTTTCATGGAACTATTTGTCATTAATCTCAGTTTTGAGAATTAATGGTCAGCTCAAAGCCCAGCACTCTATATAAGAAATTAGGATGATTTGTCCTGCAGATGTGCAACATTTTTAATTTATATACATTGAATTTTATCTGTTATTTTACTGCCCAGCCTTACAAGGTCCATCTGCAATTGTTCAAAGCCAACTCTCATCCATAATACCTTAATTAACATTGTATTATGAACAAGTTTCTCATCTGCATAATCATCCCTTTTCCAGATCACTTATTATTTTTACAGCATGGGTCTCAGGAGACATCCCTGCCAAACTCCACTGGTAACCCTTGAAGATCAAGGACACATATGTTTCTATACAAATAATAGACAATTGAAAAAAAACAAGATGGAGGAATTCTAGCTTTGAATGAGGTTATAGGTATAATATGTAGAAGAAAACCAACCTGTGCAACACGATAATGCCAGAGTACAAATTGCCATGGCCCTGTGTGCCCCAAGCAGCTTTAATTGCCTCAGCCAGCCTCATCTGAGACATCCACCCTCACCCTCTGCCCTTGGACCCCTGGGCTCCATATAAGCTCAGAATCTGGCCCACAGTCTTGGCCTGAACTGAACTGTAGGTAGCCTTGCAGCCAGCCATGACCCCTGCTATTCCAGACCAGATCTGTGTCACAGTCTTGCCCTTTCTAATTATGACCAGGCAGCTGATGGAAGATGTCATCAGCACCAGCTCTGGGTCATTTCAGCAACACACTTGCTATTCTGTGACAGAAATGAGATGGGAATGTGAAGCATATTCTAGAATGCAGTATGAGTGAGAGGGAAAGAAGACAAAGTTAAATGAGGAAAATGGACTAAACAATTTGACTGCATCCAGAAGGAACACAACCATTTGTACAGTTCCAAGTGTCTTGCCTTAATAGGAAGTTTGGCATTACTAGCCAGGGGGGTGGTAATGTGACTTTAACCTTCTTAGACAGAGATCAGAGAAGCTGCCAGAGCAGAATAGATAATAAAAATGGGATAATTCAATTATACCTGTGTAGACTGAAGGAATGTCATGGTGAGAAATTATATAGGGATACAAGTTTTAAATATCATGAATGACCACTTGTTAAACTGACTAGTCAGAAAACCCACAAGTGAGGGAGAAATTTAGCTTAGTCTTGAGTGGACAAGCTGTGGTTTGCAACGTTACTTTTGAAGAGTTGCTCTGTAATTATGACCACTGTATATTCAAATTTAGCATTTGCAAGAATGAAGTAGATTTAATTTCAGAAAAAAGAAAACAACATAAAAATGAAGAAGCTTGTTAAAAACAAATTAAAAGGAACACATAGAAGTATAAAATTCTTGCAGGACGTCTTGAGATTGTTTAAAGATAACTACAGCGGAGGCTCACTGTAAATAATACCTTCTAATCAAAAGGAAACAAAAAAGGAGCCACCAAGGTCAAAACCACTGAACAGCAATAAAGGAAGGCACTTAAAGTTAGAAAGATTTCCTTCAAAAAGCAGAAGTCTTTTCTGGAGAAGGAAAACAAAACAAACAAACAAAAAGAGTATAAATTCAGATAAATCAAACGTAAAACCATAAAAGACAGGTGAAAACAGAATTTGAAGATTAAATTTGGTAAACAAGATCTGTGCTCCCTGGCAGAAAATTTGTATGGTCTGCAAAGCTAATAGAACTAAAAAAAGTTAACATCATAACCAAAAAACTTAGATGAATTCTCTTTATACATGGTCACTTAAGAAGAGCTAAGAGAGATTCACAGCCACTTTCTTTATAAGGGACAATTTTGAGGAACCACCAAAAAGTCAGTTGGGTCCGAAATGATAAAACAAATAATATGGAATAACTTGGACTCCATTTTGTTTAACACCAAGTGGTATAGCAATCAAACTGTGAGACTTCAGAATTGCTGCTGTAGGAGTAATCTACTAACTCTTCTTCAGGAATGGAAAGTAGCAAGTAGCCCGTTTTTAGAAGAGGATTGAGAGGGTAACCTACATCAGAAAGTCTGACTTCTGTGCAGGTAAATCTATGAGAAATTATAAATCTGCCCAACATTTTATGTCCTGGTTATGCCGGTGCAGCTTTTGCAGCATAAAGTCAAGGTCCACATGCAGAGCTATGAGGATTCACTGGAGGCTTAGCAGGTGTATTGACAATGGCAGTGTGATTCACAGAATTACAAAAATTTGTAATTTGTAATCCCAGAAATCTTTTGATAAAGCACCTCTCCATTGAATTTTAAGAAACTAACCAGTTATGATATAAGAAAGAAAGTTTCATAGTATCTTCATAATTAATTAAAAGCAGAAACCAGAGTGGGCATAAACACATTCTCTCAGGAATTCAACAGGTTTCAGAATGAAAACTGTTCAATACATTCACATACGAACTGTTGGGATAAGTGATTAATTTACAGATTATATAAAATTATGTAGGGTAGTAAAACTGTCTTTACATAAGAGTTACACAATATAACATGATTTTTTTATACTCTTTTAAATCATCCATTCCTGGCCACTGAGACAAAAATCTGGAATAAGCATACCCTTGGTCTTCGTGTCCTAAGGACAGCACTGCTGTCCCAAAAAGGCTGAAACAAATCTAGAAGAAGATCACAGGAAGAGGAGCTAAAGTTTATAGCAACATTTCAGGCAGGGAATGATGAAAGAGATGATCTTTTTTTCTGCTCAGATTTTATGCAGAAATCACTGTCATGATTTCAAAACATTTCTTTTAGCATCTGCTGTATTGAGCTCTCCTGTCAGTTACAGAACATGTTTCCCCTTTAACAGTTTGCCCCTTTGTGACAAAGATCAGTACAGAAATATTTTTAAATTACAGAAATTTAATATATTTAGCAACAGCCAAGCTTTGCCAGAAGGCCAGGACTTTTAGAAACTCAGCATTCTGAGCCCCTTCACCCCACAGCAGCTCTAAAAGCACCTTCTGAAATAATAATTCAGTGATTAAAACAAAATTAGCTTGTATTCTTGCAAAAACTGATAGCTCATTATTACCAAAGTTTCTGAAGATCTCCTGTGACAGTCAGACAGTCCAAATAAGATACAAGAAGTTTTTTTAGTGTAAAGAGACTTGTTTCTTTCCTTTTGGTTTTGCAGTTTCAACATCAGCAGCAGGTGACATGCTCACTATTTCTCACTAAGAGCATAAAAGAGATTCAAGACTTAAGTCAGTGTTCTATAAATACTCGAGACAATGACATTTCCGTCTTCATGGTAAGCAAACCAAAAGGTCAAGGCTGAATGCTCATTTTCATCTCTCAGAAGCATCTGTTCTTGTCAGTGGTATTTCCCAGCAGCTGCGTTTCCATCTGTAATGTGCACTGCTGTGTAACAACAGCTACGTGGTAGAATATAGGTCTAGTTTTAGGCTTTGCAGGATAAATGCATTTCACATCAGCTTTTCTGGATACTGGAACAGCATGAAACCAAACGTTATAAAGAATGCAAAGGAAATACGGAAATAGTGCAAATCCATGAATGTAGTTGAAAACATTTACATAAGCACTATACAGAATAACTAAATGGAAGTGTTCTACTGTCACTGATAACAGTGTCTTCAGTCCATTATATTTTGTGGGATCCCCGTGAAGTGGGGGAAGCATCTTACCAATGCTTTCTCCTACTTTCCCCGCAGAGGTCTCAAGAAGCAGAAGAATTTTGCAGAGGGAAAAGGACAAGAGGTTGAAAATGTAGGTGACTGTCTAATGTATTTTCATCTTTGCATTATTTGTATAATCTTCAAAACCACTAGTGAGAGCAACACCACCCAGGTGATAAGCAGAGAAGAGGGAAATGCTCAGTGGTCCGGGTGGCTGTGGTATTTTTTCACCGTATGAAGAAATGAACATGATCAGATCTTTTGAATAGACAAAGTGCTCTGAATGCACTCTTAGACCCATTTTTCACTTCTAATGAAATATAGCTGAGCTGTCATTCATACCAAATAAGCACTGCTGGCTTGAATTCATTTCCACTCACATTTAAGAAGATGCCCACATCCAAATACCCAATACTGAATCTCCAGGTGTCATTTCTAACTGATGGCCTGCAATTAGTGTTTGATGGCCTATCAATGCATTATGCAGTTCCTCCCTCTGAAAGAGTTTTTCTTTAAATTGCCAGGATTGAAAGAATTATGTTCTAATCCCCTGACTTCATCCAGTTCATTTTGAAACTTAATGTTTTTCAATTAAATCTCCTATTGGGAGCTCATTTTCTTCTATTGCACCAGCACAGCCAGGATGCCTTGATTAATTACTAGCACTTGCCCTTCTACTTCAGTAAGTCTCAATACAATGTCTAATAACTGGAAAGCTTTAAATCAATGCTTTATGTCATTCCAAATCAGAAGCTCTGAAGAATTCTACAAGATTGATGAAAGGTAGGGGGCTACAGGGAGCCTGTGCTTAAAACTAAGAGTGTGTGAGGTTCAGGGCTGATTCAGTGCCCAAGCTGATAGACCAAATTTGTACTGGAAAGCTAGCTTACATAAGTAATACATTTAATCAGAGAACATAGATTCAGAAATCAATTTACACTCTCAGTCCTGGAGATGCAACACAACTGCCAGTCTTACAATTTCTAAGATAGAGGAGCTGCATTTTAAATATCCATTGGTTAACATAGGAGAGGAAGCTTGTTAACATGACAGAGATCAAATCCAGTGTCTTTCTTTCATGCAAAGTCTACAGTAGTGACTAGATGGAGAACAGTGATTATTCTAAATCCAGTTTTGGAAACAGACCTTCACATACAGACCAAATTTTGCAAAGAAAAACAAAACCAAATAAAATATTTCCAACTGAAATTCAGCTTGATTATCCTTTACCTACAGGATAAGCTCTGTGAAAAGTTTAAGATTAATGAAAGGAAACAATCTAAAAACTGGGAGTCTAATAAGAAAAAAGTATATATTCTTTTCCAAAACTTTATCTTCATGTTTTTGTTTGCTAATTAGCTGTGACTAGGTAGACAAAGGCTCCTTGCCAAGAGTTAGCTGAAAGCCTCTTTTCATTCAGTGGTCATCTTACAGATAGGAAGAGAGTCCTCCTTCACAGTCCTCAGATTAAAAGAGCATGTTTGCTTATGCCAGCTAGGACAGACAACATTTATTAAGGTATGAATGTATCTCACACTGTACAATCAAATGGCAAACCATATTTTTTGAGTCTGAGCTTCAGAAACTTCTTCTGCAGATGAACTAGCTCACTGAATGAAGTTTTATCAACAGCAAACTCATTTTTCACTCACCTTTATCAGCTTCCCTGTCTCAAATATATATCTTTGCCATGATAGAATCAGAAAAGAAATAGAGTCACAAGCAGAAAATAGACATTCACAGAGAACCATGTAAAAATCCAAAGCCAAGAGTAGGTATGTCCAAACCAGCACATCTACAAGCAGTTTTACTCACAGGAGCACCCAGAAAAACCTCCAACCCCTCCCTGTTCAATCTCTCATACAACATACCAGAGCTCAGGTAAGTGGCCATAAGACTGCTTACCTTGACTCAGCTGGCAAGCATTGGCTATGTAATTATATACTTTTAACCAGCTGCAACAAAAATGAATTCAAATTCTCATGGCTTCAGTGAACCAGGTAAAGCCAGGTGAAAACTACACTCCACTTACCACAAGCGCATGCATCACTCACTGCCATCACTAATCCCATGAGCATAAGCTGTGCAAGCTTTACTTCTCAGAGCAGATCTGTACCCAGCTGAAAGGATGGGTCTTCAGGGGCTTCATCCAAACCTGAGTCCTCTCCATCCATCCTGGAATCTCCACCATCTTGCTTTCTCTTTTTTCTCTGGATAGCCCCACATCCACCTTCCTCCTCTCCACTTTCATCACTATTCATACCCCTACATGGTGTTTACTAATTCCAAGTTCGGTTTGGGCAGCAGGCAGGTGAGAGATATCATCGCCACCACCACCTCGGATGCTCTCAGCAGCGGGTCACGTACATGACCCTGTGGCCAGACAGTCCAAAGACAGGTTTGACCTGACCTACTCTGGAGATGTAAAATGTATCTATAATTACAATCAGACCTTAATAAAGAGTTTTGCATATGACCATTATCATTATTGTGAGCTGACCCAAAACTCCGTGCTCAAGATAATTCCTGAATTGGAGCCTTCTTAGAAGGCGGAGATAAAATTTGCAATCCAATTTGGCAAATGCTTGTTTAAATTGTGTGTTTTTACAGTGACATACAAAGGCAAGTACAATTAAATTCCCTGTTTAAAAAAAAAATTAAAATGATCCATTTGTTTTTCTTAAGTGTCCTTGTTAGCTGGATATTTTACTGAAACTAACCTTTTCAAAAAAGCAGTAATTATCTTGAAATACATTTTCTGATTCATGATAAGGTGTGGATTATATTGAAAATGGTATGATGGCTTCATTTATGTACCACATCTGATTTACCTTTAAAACTGTCTTTGCTTTCTGGATGCTTGGTAAGATATTTTCCTCTTTCTAAGGGCATGATTTAATGATTTATTGAGAGTCCTTAACTCCCACTGAGGTCAAAACTATCACACAAGGCCAGATTCCAGCGATACCGTAAAGGTAACCAGAAAAAAAAATCTGTCAAGGCACCACTATATTAGAAAGAAGATTAGAGTAGAAGTGGCTTCCAGAAGTGCTTTTCCTTTCACTTCCCAAGCAGAACTGCACCTTTCTCAGATAGTATTTCTCCTTGGTCAGTTTTTTAGCCAAATTCTGCCATTCTATTTTTTTTCTCCCCTTTTTCAGGTTTACCCCTGTAATAGCCAAACTTGGCAGAGTAAGAAATATGAGTGAGAGAGAAAGGATGGATGCCACAGCAGAGCTGACAGTGACACCAACACAGCAAAATCATATGCCAATATGCTACCATAGACAGATCACTGACTGGACCTGAACTGCATATGCATCAGAAGCACAGGGCAGCTCATTTCTGCCTTGCAATAGCAGGGGCATGATAATGCTGACTAACCAGCTACTCTGTCTTGCATTACCCACAAGTAACCCTGCTTTCAAAAGATGTAATTCTCCTGTTCCTCTCTGATGGACTGATAAAGAGGCCTGGTTTTGAACAGCATGAGAATGAGGTAGTAGTGCTATAGACAACCAAACCAAGCTCCCACAGAGACTGTGAAAGGTACTGAGCCATGATTCTTCATAAGGGAACAGCACAAACAAAACCCACTGGTATTAATTCTCAGAACTGTTTATTCTGTACCTCTGCTTTCTACCATAGCAAATCTATGGGTTTCTTCTGTGCTTTCCTCATCCCAGTGCCAGCTCCCACATGCTGCCAGGCAACTATTCACAGAATGTTTGCTTTTCTGCTCCAAATGCACATTTCAGACCAGTGTCTTCATTCCTGGTTTAAATACAGAAGTTTGTTTCCAACCAGCTAGCTCAGCTTCATTAACAAAAATTTATTTTCATTAGGTTCTTTTTAATTCTAATCTTCAGACTATCAGCCAAATAAGTGACCAAAAAAAAAAATACTTATGGACCGTGGGATTGGTTATAGACACTGTGTCAAAGTGTAGACACATACATAAAGGGAGCACAAATTGCTTGAGCCTAAATGTCTGCCAGTGAATAAGAACCTCATTTTGATGAGGCATAATACTGTTAATAGACACAATCCCAGACAGGTACAGAGGATGGAGTGAAAAGATCTGAGCTCAGCAGAAGTGTCTTGTTGTATACCCACTGCTGAGGTGAAAAACTGTTCCTGAACTAGTCCCCTCCTCCTACTCCTGCAGCTCTGGGACTTGCCAGTACTCATGCAACTCAGGGTGACATTTTCCTTCTGTGTAATTTGGCAATTCTCTCTCACACCTTAACATTTGGGAAGGAAAAATAAAACAATCTCATTCACTTCTATAAAACCTCAGGTTATACATAACTTAGGAGAAATAACAAAGTTAAAAAAAAATAATAAAGTTTTCAAACAAACTAATCTGTCTCATTACGACAAATTTTGAGAGAAAGAATTCTTATATCAGTAATGCCAATTGCATATTGCTCCGAGCAAACAACACTACCATCACTATTCAGGTACACAAGCATCTTCTTTGAACTTAACACTTTTAAATAACATTGTGCTATCTACTTAAGGATCTGATGATAGTTACATTTATATATTAAATTAAACTTGTTAACTATGACTGTGATCACAAAGTTTTGGGAAATAATCACTGAAGTGGCCAGATCTGTGCTAAGGGTCTTTCTCATAATTTAACTAGAAAAAAGGTCAAACTCCAGAATCCTAAGTGTTCCCTGACATTGCTTAATCTGTTAATGAAAATGCAGTCAATGTGTTCGTATGTGCCATAAATTTATCAAGTACCCATACACCTGCATTTCACCATCCCAGAAATGATGTCCATACAAAGTACAATGTTGACCTCTTACAACCTAAGGGAATACTTTTGGAAGTCTTTCCAGCTCTAACTGGAGAAGTTCAGGTTCAAGACCTAAGCAAGCAAGAGCTGGAGTATACCCTTAAAATCAGTCCCTTCTGCAGTGAAATGAAGGGCAGTTTCCAGCTAGAGAGGTGCTGGGAGCCATATGGGTACTCTTATAGCAGTGGGCACCCTCCTGCGCTACAGAGGCACAGCCTGCCCACCCCACACAGATGACCTGTAGGAAAACCTGCAGTTACCATCCTGGGGCAGTGAATGCTTGAGCTCCACCAGCAACAAAGGCAAAACTGCGTAGCAAGGAAGCGGCAAGACTTGGGCTACATCTTGCAGGGAAGGTGGGTGCTGGCCCGGGATCCTGATGGGTGCACTACCTCTCACTTTCTTCAGTCCCATACCCAGTCAGCACTTTCTAGTCAGTAATCACAGCCCCTTAATTACACCAGAGCAATTATCCTACTACAATTAGCAAGACATGACTGTTAATGATACAGATATGTGTTGTATGAGAACACTGTGAGAGGCCAGGATGCAGTGAGACAGCAATGAAGGCTGTCTTTCCTCCACATCTGCACACTCATAACTGTCTTGTCATAGTCTGATCACAACTACAAGATCATGTTCAGGTCTAAGTTTTCTATTCTTAGCTATGACAAGTGATGGCACAAAAGCAGCCTCACAGACTGGCACGAGAGAGTGAAAACCAGCAAACCATCCCAGGTTGCAGAAATTGGCTGCAATGACTCTGACAGGCAGAGGGACTAGGCTTGCCTCACAACAACCTATGGTGAAAACACTTTCAAGTCTTGAAGCTTGGAGGTTAGCCACAGGTTGTGCAGAGCTGTAACAAATAACGTTACATGGAACGGTCACCCTTCAGCTTGCTTGATGGGAGGCCCATGTCTGCGTGCAGAGTGTGAGTCTCAGTACGTATCTCTCTCAGATGTAAGTTAAAGGAGATCAGCTGGGTCTAAGTCACCAGTTCTCACCTTCCAGCACTGTGCCAGAGGTGCAGGCAAGCAGCCAGGGGTGACAGGTGTTGCCACTCTCTTTTCAGCCTGACTGAAAAGAGGTGTGCAGCTCCAGACCAGGAAAACCACCGCCATGTTCAAAGGTGAGCTACTGCCAAACTGTCAGTATTCCTCCCTTCTGCCCACCTGGCCCATACCTCCAGCTCTTTCAGTTTAAGATGAGTTAGTGGAGGCTCTATTAAATATATATATATACACTTAATTGCTTTTTTTTATTTATTTATTATATACATATCTAAACTTTAGGTAGCAGCCAGTGCAATGTAATGACTGGAACTAATGGTAGATTTAGGAGGAAGAAGCTTTATCAGCCTTGTGCAAGCACCCTTTATTTTGATTCCCAATCAAACAGTAAAAACAGCAGCATGAAGAGGACACAGATCCAGGCATTAAGAGTATACAGTATAGCAAAAAAGTCTAGGGAAGTGCTAGTCCAAACTCATAACTACCCGACACTGACAGTTCATGAAAAAACCCCACCTGTCTGAAGTAGTATTTCTGTTGCTTTAATTTCTCAATTCCTCCATTTGTCATTTTAGTCATCTGCTTAAACATCATTTGCACCTTATACCAAGATTTCTGTGACCAAAACTTTATGATTACCTCCCTTTTTATCACCTCATGGCACCCATGAAGCCTGGTCAGCACTGTTATGCACATCCCTCGATCAACAGCTTTGCTCCCAGTACCTCTGGTCAAGTCAAGCCCCTTCCCTGGTTTCCTAGTTGAAAACATAGTTCTAATCATTACTTCTTCTGGAGGAAAGGGAAAGCAGGGTCAGAGTATAACAGGGTCTGGTTTGTGAAAACATGTCTTATGCTTACAGTTAACACCTGATTGCATATTACCAAGTACCTTGCACCTGCATCAATGTAGGACTGCTTGCTACTGTCTTAGCCATAGCTGCCATTTTATAGTGGACCTGACAAATATCAGGAGTTTCCTACAAGCACCTCTATTTATATATATTTTTTACACCTCACCTTATTTTTCTTCTTGATGAGATAAGTAGGCTGTGAATCCTCCCACCATTTATGGTTTCACACTGATGCCTCTACAGTACTCAAAGCACAGGAAGTGGGGTGTAGCGTCTGTGTGTGAAACTGTGGAATGAGACAGCTAAAAGCAATGGTGTCCATAAACCTTAGCTAAATATATGAAAATATGCTTTTCTACCTTTCTCTGCTTATATATAATTCCTTTTACATATACTAGATCCAAGCATAACAAGTTTTTGTAAAGTTGCAGTCAGAAAGGTCTTCTTTCACAGTTTCTGTTCATATCTGGAAAACTGTAAAGGAGAGTTTCTGTTTCCTATATTTTTTTGTTCTTTGCAACTCTAATGAGTGAGGTGGGGGATACATTAGAAGCGAATGTATTTTATTTTTTATTTCTGTCATCCACCACTCTATAATCTCACTGCCCCAATTTATCCTCTTTATTCAGAAACACAAAAAAAAAAGGAGTTGGAAGCTGGGTAGCGGCGAGGAGAGGAGGAGAAAAGAAAGAGCATGAGGAAGG
>JAAGNO010020153.1:24658-36082 GCA_033439905.1 Ceryle rudis
AGGAAAGGAAAGGAAAGGAAAGGAAAGGAAAGGAAAGGAAAGGAAAGGAAAGGAAAGGAAAGGAAAGGAAAGGGATTATCTTGGTAAAGGGGAGGATTTTTAGTATATTTTTAAGGGAGGATTATTTTAAAGAAAGAAAATATCTGAACTTTTTAAATGTAATGAAGTCTCAGAAGTTGAAACCAAAGCCAAATATCAAGAAAAAAATAAATTCAAATTTTAAATAGAAATGCAATGTTATCTTTTAAAATATATATTTTTTCATTTGGTCAAAATATTATAAATAAAAGCCATGGTAACTGACAGTTAGGCTACTCTTTTGCAAGAACACTGCAGTATGCCCCAACTTAAAAACTGAGTTTATCCATAAAGCTTAACCACTTGATTTCGTAATTAACTGCCTTTTCTTTTAAAGGCTTCAACTTGTTGGACAAGAAGGAAGTGGTAAGCCAAAGAAGATTGAAATCTATGATCTGTCATCACAGATGTGGTTGATGCATGGCCATTGTAAAAAAGAAAGATTAGTAAAACAGAGTATGAGATAAACCAAATAGTCTGAGGACAAGATGGTTGCTTTTATTTGCACATGAATCACAAGAAAGTGGTGATTTCATTGCACATGAACCTCTGTAAAGTAATACTTAGGTATGTAGCTTTCACATATCCAAAGGACCCTGCAGGCTATGCACTTGAAACTACCTCTTCATGGTCTTGGGAAACAATGTGATTGTGTCTCAACTGCCCACATGGGGCAGTTATTTCTGGTGACCATGGATTGCAGGCATTTAGAGGGTAAAATATTCATCTGAGATGATCCCTATACTATGGTCACTGGAAAGGTTAGCGTCTTCTCTTCCTCCAGCAGTGCTTACTACAATTTCTCAGACAAGGGTGTCTCACAGAGCACACCAGTGAATACATCTATATGCCTACAGTATATTGCTCCTATGCAGACAGACCCTCAAATACACTCTATACCAGTCTCATAATGTTCTTCTATGAAAACAAATAAACTCTCTGTAGGGGATGAAAAAGACAATTTTCTAATTTGTTTCATATAACAAAAAGGGGTATATAAGAAGTCTTGACAACCTAGATATATTTAGGTCATAAAGTCATTTCTTTTGTCCAGTAGCACTAGAAATTACTTCATTTTGGCATCTACAGATGACTGACTATGAACAAACTGTCAAAGTTAATATATGCTGTGTTATTCCTGATCAGTGACAGAAATTTATAACAAGCATTTCCAGGGCATCTACAGGCACCGCTAGAACTTCTGCAGCAGAAGTGATGGAAATTTGGCAAATGACATGGAAGAGGTATGCACTTTTTCCATTGCTAAATAGTTGTCTTGAAATTGTGTAAATGTTCTTCAGTGAAATAAATATGGTTAAAGACAGAATTTTTTCATTTCTGGTGTCTCCAGGACAGTACAACTGCCTCTGAACTGAAAATTTAGTTTCTTCACAAGGTAGACAGCCTTATTCTGCTTTACTAAAAAGCATCCTCTTTTCTTTGAGTTTCTGGCTTTGCTCTTCATAATATCTCTCTATGAAGCAAGATTAAGTTGAATAGTACAGACAAGCCAAACTGGTAATTTTGAAAAAAAAAAAAAAAAGCCAAACACCACTCCTGTTATCAAGATATGTCAATTTTATTTTCTCGATGACATGTAACACCCCTGCCTAAAAAAATGCTCTGAAAATTTATTTCGTACTATCAATCCATCTTCTTCTGAATTAACTATTAGCTGTGTTTTTTCTCTTTGGCCAAATCTGTCCTGCAGACATTGTTTGGCCTTGTCATCTCTCAGTTTGAGCAGCTTTGCAGCAGTAGATAAAAACCATATGGCTGAACAAGTTACCATCTCCAGCCACCTGCTTTTCTTCCAATAAGTGGAGATATCTACCTCATGAATCAGCTCCTGAACTACAGCAATATTAAGCTACCATATTAAGATGAACCTAAATAACCAGACCAAAAAGGGTATCAGCAAGGGATTTGCCCATTTCCAGTGACAGCTTCAGTATTAAAACAAGCTGTTCAATGCACAATATTGTAATGCATTTCAGCATCTTCTAATTCTAACAAGCTTCCCTCAGATAGATACTCTCTTTGCTCAGTCCATGTTTTCATGCCTACCCCTGAAGATTTCATACTCTCCAAAAGTACTATTAAAGGAAAAAAAAAGCTAATACAACTAATTCATGCTAATTATAATAATCATTAGAATAACTTTTTGACATCCAGAGTATGTTTTAACCTCTTAATTTCCCTTAATGATGTTTTTCCTGAAGTAAAAAATCTTTATTTAGTGTTAACACACTTAGCATAGCAATTTTTGTTCTGCCATGCAGGTTTATCATTTTGAAAGCAAGAAAGACAAGGAGGAGTCACTTTATTTTTAATCCCAAACTTTCAAATTGGGAGAAGAGTTTGAACATAAAAGCCTATTTATCTGTCCCACTCTCTGGCCCAATGACTATGGGACTAAAATCACCCTCAGCAGAGTTTATTTGTACTCCCCAGTGGAACTGGGACTGTTATAACGCATCAGACACACTTACATGCCTGGACACCCATGTGTTATCAGCAGGCTTAGCCTCCTTAGCATTTAATAATCAATTTTTATTATCTGAGCCCAACTAACTGGTAGTCATGGAAACCAACAGAGGAATTCAGTGCAGAGATCTCTCATCTTGCTATCAGAGTTTGTCTTGCGTGAAGTAAAGTAGTTTAGCTTACAGATTTCAGATAACCTAAAATCTGCAAGGATTTTTCAAGGTATTATGGTCTTGTGCCCATGGACACAGCTTCCTGGGGTTTGGCTGCACTTCCCAATAAGAAAGGGACAGTGTAGGAACCACACAGTGGACCTCTGATCAGTCTCCTTATGAAGTCACTCCTCACCTCTATTTTGGACCACTTTAACAAGCACTTTGTGAGGCAGTCCCTGAACATAACAGGAGCTGCTCCCAATTCATAATGGACAAGGCTACATTTGTTTTGGCTCTCTCCCATCTCTACAGCCTTGTAACAACATCCCAATAGATGCCGCTTGCATCTTTAAACACACATTAGAACCTAAAGCATAATATATATATCTTCTAATTTGTATGCTAAAAACATCTGTCTAGAGGGTTTAACACAGCTCCTGTATTATTTCATGCACTCTGAACTGCAAAGAAATGTAAATACGTTTACAGGTCAGAAGCCCAGGAGAGATTAAAGCCAATTTCTACGTAGGGTCCATTTGAGCCTTGGACATATGGTTCAAGGTTTTGACCTGTACCTGTGATTTCTTAAGCAATGCAGGCATTGCCTAAATGTCCATTCTGTCTTCCTGGATGCCACAAAGTCCTATAATGAGGTAACCCTTTTTAAAATATCCTCCTTCAGGTTACATACAGCCTGTTAACATGGAAATGCTCACGTATGCATAAGCTAAGTTACCATTTTACAGCATGAGAGATCTTCTGCACTAGGACACGGCATAAGCACTCAGGCTATGTTTATTCCCTCTGGCTCTGAGGCCATCTGGCACTAGTGAAGTCTATTATCATCCAAAAAAGAATGCCCGCATCCAAGCTACACGTTGGGCATGGTGCCTGGCCCGTGCTAATTCTCAAAACATGCCCAGGAGTTGTTTGGAAGAGGCTGGGCTGACTGCCCAGCCAAAAACCATTCCAGGGACCGCTCAAACAATTTAACAGTGTAGACAATGAAGTTAGTGCCTGGGCCTGTCTTCTGGCACTGTGTAATTCCTAATATAAGCAGAGTCTGCAAGTGCAACACAAAAGGCTGTTTCTTTTATGCAGCATACTCCTCTCTCAGAGTGGCATAAAGTGCTTCACATCTACTGTATGCTAAGAGTGTTTTCAGAGATTAAAAAGCTTCTGGAAGTGGAACTACGCACATTTTACCATGTGCCAGGAACACTGCAAACTGAGCATTTGAAAGTATACTACTGAAATGATAAAGATCCATTTGTAATATTTGTCACTGTATAAGCAAACTAAGAAACTGGAATAAAAGTTTCTATAAACATAAATAATTTTTCAGATTACAGCAGCCATGGAGATACCACAACACAATATACTTTCAAAGCCCCATTTTTTCTGATTCTTCTCTTATTTATTTATTTATTTATTTATTTGGTGCTAGGAAGCTGTGCAGTATCTTGCTTCTATAATAACCACAGGCATTTTCTAAAATAATCAGTAACATAGTTGGCTTTAACATCTTCATTTAGCAGCATAAACATGTGCACACCCAGAGGATAGTGCCATCTTACATGGCAGTAGTCAGCATACAGAAGCTTGAGAGTGGAAGGGATTTATGGGACTGCTGGCTTCAGCCGTCTGCAGCTGCAGATGACCATGACGTATGATTCCAGACTTTTATCAAGCTCCATCTTCATAACTAAGCTATTTGCCTCCAAGACAGACATGTTCCTGAATTTTTGTTCTCTGACAGTCAGAAACCTTCCTCTGATTCTCAGACTGAAGTTATCCTCAGTGAGCACCCATCATTGCTCCTCACACCATCATTGTCACTGATAAAATCTCTCTGCTCCCTGCTCTGCTGTTTACAGAGACAGGGCCTATCCCATGCAGCCTTGGGACAAACCAAGTCTCTTCACAATATGTTGACACTGTTAACGATAAAGCTCTTTGCACTATCAATAGCAAATCTTCAATAACTAGTCCCTATCTTTTGACATAAAGTTATCTCATCAAGATATCAGATTAGCTTGGCATAGTCTTCCTTTGGTAAATACCTTACATTTTTTTGTTTTTCTTTCACTGCAATAGCTTTCATTCTTTATTCTAATACTCTGCAAACCACTCAAGTCAGACTGACATGAAATTGCCTTTTTTTCTTTGATACAATTATTACAGCAAAGGTTAATATAAGGATATTCTCATGAGTTCACAAAGACAGTACTAATGAAAATCATAGAGGTTCTTTACCATTTATATTTTCTTGTTTCTTATTTTTCAGTTTAAGTTGGGAGTTGAGTGTGGGTGGTGTTTGCTTTTTGGTTGGTTGGGTGGGTGGGGTTTTTTAAATTATAATATGTAAAATTAAAAAGCCATCAAAGAAGCTAGTCCAATACTGGAGAAAAACATAGAAAAAGGGGTTTTTTTTGGCCTTTGGCTTTGTACTAAGTTAAATTATAGAATAAAGACCTTTCAGGTATATGGACAAATTGTGTCACTGACTTTTCTGTAGAGAAAAACACACAAAATCCATATTTTCTTTTTAAGAATCAGTAAATACTGCTGAATGGAAATCCACAGGTCTCTCAGAGTACTTCCACAGTACAAGTATTAGTCAACTGCTTTAATAAATAGACTTATTTTATTAAAAAGTCTAATATTAATATTGTATTTTATTCACTTGCAAACCTCAATGGGTATGTGTTCTTCTGCCTCTAAAGCTGAAAAACTCTTAGCAGATCATAAAAGAAAAGGCATTTTTTTTCCCATAATTGTAAACTCCTTAAGTAGACTCGTGTTTTTAATTTAAAGCATATGACAAAATTAACATTCAGTAGAGAAACTTCATCTGAAAACAATCTATTTGTGAATGCTATAAGCAATAAAAAAAAATTGGACTGGAAGTTAGACCCTAACCATAACTCTCAGAGCAATGCATCCACGCGGATTTGATGAGAAATTTTCCAAGTAACGCAGCAAGTACCCGTGATCTGTGTCTGCTTCCTACTACAGCGCGTATCACGTGTATGAGTATCACGTGAGACATATTATGGATCAGTCATCTGAGCTTTTGACTGTGGGTGCTGCTTTCTAGTAAAACCACAAGCAGAAATACTGTTACAATTATGCCAGCGCTTAACCTCATCTCCGTTCTTTTATATTTATGTTCTGCTGTCTTCCCAGAGTTGTGCATCTATTATGACAGCTTCTGTATTTGGGCTAAGTTTCAGCATTCCTTCTAATCTTACATAAATCACAAGCCATGGTATCCAAACTGTCTTTTTGTCATAAGCAGCCTTCACCACTCCCATCAAACAAAGGCTCTTTCTTACTTTTGCCACCTATGTTCATGCAAATGATGTCTTCTCTCAGTTCACAGGTTCTCCTGATTTTCCATTTTCCTTAATATAAATCTGTCTGCCTTTTAGCTTCCTACCAGCATCTGCTTTCTGAGACAACCAGACACAGACCTTGTACTTTCCTTTCTTCTAGTGTCCCTTCTTAATATCATAGTCTTATATTACTTATAAAAATAGATGAACATAAACACCAAGCTGCACGCACACCTCGGTATTTGCACTGATTTGCAGTGTAACTACATTCCCTATCTTCATCATTTGATTCATGCTTTCCTGCTCATGGTTAGTTCCATTTGGCTCTCTGTCCCCTATCTCTTCAGTGAGTGCTCAGATTTTTGCAGAAATTTATTCAATAGTCTTGTGAAACTTAAACAGCAAACTCTTCAGGGTATGAACTATTTGTTTCTCTCACATTTATCTTTATTTGCTTTTGTAGAGTGCTAGGCATGGCTAAGTTTGAAATACTAAGTATAAGGGCCGATACTATTAATTCCTCAAACCCCAAAGTCACATGTTAGTTTGATTTTCAGGCTGTATGTTCTGCATCAGGCTTGTTTCCTACCATCCAAGGAACAGGTTGGATGCAGGGACTTGATTCATACCTCTCTCTTAATTTAAATATAGTGAGGTAGCAAGTGTCTGGAGGAATATGGCATGTTGTAGGCATAAATTGTTACCTTAAGCTACTTGAGAGACGCCAAACAAGAGTAATGTTTTGAACTTTTGTCATCTTCATTGCTGTGGAAACATGGTGTCCAATCTCCCATTCTCCACACACCCAAAACTCCCACTGGCTCCTGATGCTGCTGCATAGACATGAGCAGAGTCTGCAGAGAAAAACCAGTCTTGGAAAACTATCTTGGGAGATGATTTTGCAACTATCAGAATCACATAGGTTCTGCTTCATGTTTAGTTTTAGTGAACGTTCAGTAGTTCATCCTTTTAGTGAATATCCAGTAGTTCACCACATAGAAATACTTTATGGTACTGATACTATTTAAAACCAAAAATATGTCATAACAGCAGAATATCTACAGAAACATACATTATAGATGTTATTAATCCATAAAGACATCCTGAATTATTAAACTACTGCCCAATATCTTAACTATGCATTTATTTTAGCAAATCAAACGTTATTTCTAATTGCCTTTTCCAGGACAGCTATACAGTTATGAAAAAAAAAAAAAAAATTAACTAACCACATAGTCAGAGACCTGATATTATTTAGGAGTGGTGCGCAGGCGAGACTCTTCCCTTCTTCCCATTTTGGAAGGTGCTCTGTAAAAATGTCAAAGTGCTCATATTTATTCAGGCCTCCCTGCCCTGACAGCACTTACTGTGCCTGCAGTTTGGAAGCTGCAGCCCTCGCTCACCCTGTAAGCTAATGTGAGGCTCAACACTCATTTAGGAACAGCTTTTAGAAGGAGCTGTTGAAGACTGCAGCATGACAGGACCTTCCTGACAAACCCAGCTCTATGGAAACACTGGCATCTCTGTATCCCATCAGTTACAGACTGAGAAACCTTTCCCTGCATTACATCCCTGGACCCTTTCACCACCACAATTTTCTTCTGTTCTGACTTAATTTGCACAAACATTCATTCACTTGTTACTGACAAAATTGAAATCACATTTTCCTTGCTTTCCTTGACCCTCTCTCCTCAGTCCCTTCCCTACTTGCACATCATCCCATTCTGTTTTTTATTGTTATGTTTTTTTACTTATAAATAGATGTCTTTTTCTATCTGGCCTTTGGTTTGCAAAGCCTTCTCCACCCTATGGCTCAGGAGAGCCCATTTCGGTCTTTCTGGTTTTGCAGTTCTCCCAAGAATGTAATTTCCTTAGGAAAAACGAAAAAGAAAAAGAAAAAGAAAAAAATATAAAAGAAAGACAATCTTCCCCTTCATATCAAAATCCATTCATCCACTTCTAATTTTAGGTTCCCTTAGGGAATCTTACCCTGTAATTAAAATTTTGGCAGATGAGAATATTATAGAGCTTTCCAGTTCAAGTGAACATTGTTGTTAAACATGCTAATTTTGTGTCCGACAGCCTAGTAAACTGACTGACTGAAAACATGTAGGACCATCCAGATTAAGGCTCACAGGAACCACTTTACACTGCATCATTCAGTCAGACTCCATTTCCACAGGTAGAGTTTGCAACAGAACCAAAACCAATGAACACAGAATAGATAGAGACAAACATACCAGGACCAATGCTGACATCTACCAGCAGACAATTTAACTTCCTTTTCACAGGGATGCTGTATGCTTCCTTGAAAACCCTTCACTGACATATGGTTGAATGTCAAGTAACAGGACCATTACGAAACCAAGTCACCAGAATTGTTTTCTTCCCATGACCCAAGTACCCATCTTCCTACAGACCTCCCAGTTTTCCTAATCTGAGAACAAGGTTTCACATTAATATGTGCCATGCTCAACAAAACACATGCCAGTGTCCACAGGCATAGTCATAAATGCATTTTTGCTAGTAGCTCCACTTGGATGAGACCTCCAACAATGACTAATTCCTACCCTCACCTACCTTCCATTTCACTAGCCATTCCTTTTGGCCCCAACACCATTTCTATCCCAACCCTAAATACAGCTGCACCAGCAAAACTGAGGCACATGTGAGCAGCATTATAGAGGTAAGAACAAATGCCTGGGGAAGGGCAGTATCTTTATGACAGCTTAGAGAGTTTCAAAAAGGAACTATACCATCATGTAGAAACATTTTACAGTTGACATGACCCATACTGGCACCAGTGCTGTTCAGTATCTTCATCAATGATATAGACAGTGGGATCGAGTGCACCATCAGCACGTTTTCAGACAATACCAAGCTGAATGGTGTGGTCAACATACCAGAGGAATGGGATGTCATCCCAAGGGACCTGGACAAGATGGAGAAGTGGGCCCAGGTGAACTTCATGAGGTTCCACAAGACCAAATACAGGGTCCCACATCTGGGTTGGAACAATCCTCATTTTTAATACAAGCTGTGGGATGAGGTGATAAAGAGCAGCCCTGTGGAAAGAACTTGGGGGTACTGGTGGATGAGAAGCTGGACATGAGCCAACAATGTGCACTTGTAGCCCAGAAGGACAATCACATCCTGGGCTGCATCAAAAGAAACATCACCAGCAGATTGAGAGAGGTGATTCTGTCACTCTGCTCTGGTGAGACCCCACCCAGAGTATTCTGTCCAGCTCTGGAGCCCTCAACGCAAGAAGGACATGGACCTGTTGGAGCAGGTCTAGAGGAGGGCCCCAAAAATTATCAGAGAGATGTAACACCTCTCCTATGAGGACTGGCTGAGGGAGTTGGGGTAGTTCAGCCTGGAGAAGAGAAGGCTCTGGGGAGACCTTATAGTGGCCTTCCAGTACCTGAAAGGGTACAAGAAAGCTGGGGAGGGACTGTTTACAAGGGCATGCAGCAATAGACAAGGGGTAATGGTTTTAAAATATAGAAGAGTAGATTTAGATTGGACATTAGGAAGAAGTTCTTTACTATGAAGGTGGTGGAACACTGGAACAGGTTGCCCAGGTAGCTGGTGGAGGCTCTGAGCTACCTGATCTTTTTGAGGATGTCCCTGCTCACAGCAAGGGGGTTGGAATAGATGACCTTTGGAGGTCCTTTCTGACCCAGGGCATTCTATGACTCTGTGATTGTGGAGACATACACCCATGACAGAACTAAATGGGGATTTTGCCTTTTTTACATCAACAAAATACAAGGGTGCAAATTCTAGTTAATATTCTACTCATGTGCTTTAGATATATTAGCCTGACAATTGAAATCATACTTCTGTCATGTAGAATGAAATGGGCAAGCTCAGAGCTGTGAATAAACTTCAAAGAGCAGAGACCAAAAGGGCCCTAATCATTTTATCTCTAGAAAATCAGCAAGGATGTGTCAAGGAACACTCACAGCATGGCACATGCTGGCTACTTACTTCTTCCTCTCATTTACCTTACAATGCAGAATCTTCTCTTGCTTTAGCTGGGTGCATCATCTCCCATCCTTTAGTTTTCTCTCATAATCAGTAGGAGTCAGAATCTCTCACCAGGCATATCAAGCCTTGGGGAAAATGAAAGGAGAAACCACTCATGTCTCTTCATGCTACTCTGCCCAGAGACAGGAGTGTAGGGCTGTGCTTTCTTCTAAAAGAAGGAGGGAAATTGTAAGACACTGGCTGCTTTTTGTTCATGTTTGTGCAGATGAGTGAGTCTGTGCTTTGCTTTATATACAGGGGAATCACATTTTTTAGATAAAGAAATAAAACAGACTTGTTTAAATGGAAAATAGAGTTGTGTTTTAAAGTTTTTTGCAAAACAGATGTCCTACACTTCAGAAACCTCTAGCTCTACACTCCAAGACCCCTAGCTTGCATTAACAATTTACTGATGCAACACACGAGTAAAACATTAATAGAAGCATTTAAATTGTGCTGTTTCGGTTTTTGTCTGATTGTTACTACCTTAATAGCTCTTCCTTTGGGGATCCTGTTCTCACCAAGCACCTGTAGATGTTTGCTGGTAAATTTGCTTGGCAGCCAGTCCCTGTACAGATGGTGTGCTAGCTATCCAAAAGGGATGGGGTATTAACTGATGATGGACATACCTTTCAACCTTATTTCATTTAATAGGATGCAGAACCAGCCTGCTTAAAGGCTCTTGAGTAGTTAAAATAGGAGCATTTTGCCTGTTGCAAGTGAATCCAGGCTATGACAGAGAGACAGACAGTATTTACTCTATCTGTAGTGATCCACAGAGCAAAACCTCTGTGGAAGCACCAAGAAGGAAAGGATACTCTTTGTGCCAAGAGTATCTTTTTCCCCTGCTCTCATCTACATGCTTTGCAGTGTGCTGGGAGGAGGAGGCCTGCTCTCTAACTCATTTCTCCTGCCTGTGTGACTCGCCTACCCTGGGAGCCTTCAGTGCCTTTCATAAACTCATTTCTCATGCCTGGGAATAAAGGGTTAGCGTCCCAGATTCTAGCAGCAATAATGCATTGGGCAGGTTTTGAAATACAGCATCTCTTTTACATGTTCCCTCCCTCTGAGAATGAGTTCACTATCTTATTCCCATAAACTGCATGTCAGAGGAGAACATTATGCACCCAGCCAATGTGCACAGGAAGGAGGGTAAATCTGTCTTACAGAATCACAGAATTATTGAGGCTGGAATAGGCCACTGAGATCATCGAGTCCAGCCTATGTCCTAACACCATGACACCAGCTAAATCATGACACTAAGTGCAGCATCCAATCTTTTCTTAAACACCTCCAGGGATGGTGACTCCACCACCTCCCTGGGCAGTCCATTC
>JAAGNO010020153.1:36182-55810 GCA_033439905.1 Ceryle rudis
CCTAACTAAATCCCTATACTCTTCCTGAGTAGCCTGCCCCTTCTTCCAAAGGTGGTAGACTCTCCTCTTTCTCCTAAATCCCAGGAAAAGCTCCCTGTTCAGCCAAGGCCAGTTGTTTTCCCCAACAGTTTGTCTTATGACACATGGGGACAGCCTGCTCCTGTGCCTTTATTAAGTCCAGCCTTCCTGGACCGCTTTGCTCTCTAGGACTGTACCCCAAGGGACTTCTCAACCAGTGTTCTAAACAGGTTGAAGTCTGCCCTTCGGAAGTCCATGGTAATAGTTTTGCTGACCCCCCTCCTTGCTTGGCCAAGAATTGAGAATTCTATCATTTCATGGTCGCTAAGCCCAAGATGACCTTCAACAGTCACATCACCCAGCAGACCTTCTCTGTCTGTAAACAACAAGTCCATCAAGGCACCTCCCCTGGTGGGCTCACTTACTAGCTGAGTCAGGAAGTTATCTTCTGCACACTCCAGGAATTTCCTGGACTGTTTCCTGTCTGCTGTGTTATATTTCCAGCAGATGTCTGGTAAACTGAGGTCCTCCACAAGAACAAGGGCTTGTGATTTTGTGGCTTCTGCCAGTTGTCTATAGAACAATTCATCAACTTCTTCATCCTGGTTGGGTGGTCTATGACAGAATCCCCACAGGATATCTACCTTGTTGGCCTTCCTTAGCTTTACCCATAAACATTCGACCAGTCCATTACACTTGTTGACCTCCATGCAACCAAAACACTCCCTAATACAGAGAGCTACCCCACAGCCCTTTCTATCTTGCCTATTCTGTTTGTAGAGCTTACAGCCATCCATCACAGCATTCCACTCATGAGACTCATCTCACCATGTTTCTGTAATGGCAACTACATCATAGCAGTTGTGGTGCACAATGGCCTCCAGCTCCTCCTGCTTGTTTCCCATGCTGCGTGCATTAGTGTAAAGGCACTTGAGCCGGGCTAATGACTTAATTCCTAACAATGGCCTGCCACCCTTAGGCTCAACTCTAGCAGGCCTAGTTTTATCCCCTTCCCCCTCCAGAGCTAGTTTAAAGCTCATGCGAAAGGATTCTTTTCCCCCTTTGAGACAGATGAACTCTGTCTGTTGCCTGCAGACCCCATGCAGCATAAAGCTCCCCATGCTCAAAGAAGCCAAAATTCTGTCGGTGGCACCAGCCTCTCAGCCACATGTTAATCAGGTGGGTCTTCCTTGCTTTTTCAGTATTCATCCCTGCCACTTAAGGGATTGAAGAGAACACTACCTGGGCTCCTGAGCCTCCAAGCGATCTCCCCAGGGCCCTGAAGTCTTTTTTAATTGTTTTCAGTAATATTCAATGGCTTGTACATGTTTTCAATAAACATATACAAGCCATATTAAACCGAAAGGGAACTTCTGTTCAGGATGGTCTATACACAGTAGTTAAATGGCAATAATACATAGTAAAATAGGTAGGATAGATTGCAAGTAAATCTTGGTTTTCAAGACATGTACTCAAGTTCATACCTTCTATCTATTTGTCTAGGATTAACATCATTACAGTTCACAATCCTTTCCTCAAGAACTGAATTTCCAATCATTAATGCCATTCTGATGTCCTCAATTGCTACTAGATAGACATCCAACAGTACTAATTTTACCTCTTGACATAGAAATGTTTTCAGACCATGACAGCTCATTCTGTAAAATGTCATTCATATTTCACAGCTAAGTGGAAAACAGCAATCCCTGTTCAGGGGTATCCATTCCATCAGCCAGTCTTGAATTCCATCAGTTTTGTGGGCTCTAAATTAATTAGATTAGTAATGTGTGAAACCTATTCAATACTTGCAGTATTCTAGTTTTGGGATTTTTTTTGAAAAATATATTGTCCTTATTCTCTACATCAGTGTTTGGTCAATCTTTTTCAATGTTCAGACCTGGTCAAAGCTATCCTGGAGCTACACGTCCCTGTATAGTAAATTTGAACTTGTACTTTTGTTAGTTACATTTTGGAAATTCCTTAGAAGTAGCCAGCAGACCATGGCATGAAAAATATCCATCACCCTTAGCCTGTTCTCAGAAGCCTTTTCCCTTTTTCTCTAGCCATGATGGGGGTTTAAAGGCAGCCTACTAATGGGTCCACATACAGCATAAAGTAACTTCCTAACCATTCTTAACCTATAATAAATTCCTCACTTCAGCCCTCAAATGAAAAGAGTGATAATTCCAGCAATTACTAAAAGGGTCAGTCTATGAACAGAAGTGAATTCCACCTAATGGGCACTTACTTCTTTAGCTCTGCTTTTTCAGCCCACAAAGTTCTTCCCTTCTCCTTTTCCCTTTCACACAATGCTAGTCCTTCCTACTCATCTTCTGGGGAATGTCATACATAAATGCCATGGACAAATGAAAGAGAATAATAGATTAGATCAACACACATGATTAAGGTGCTAGAGAGACTGTCTTGCTATACAAAGAGAAGTTTTATAGGATTAATTCAACACACTTGTCTAAGCATGGATCAGATTACATTTGAAGGGTATAAACATGAAGAAAGGGTATGAACTTTAGTAGTTTACTTTCTTGCATAAGAAGTAATATCTGAGTGATCATGAGTGATTACAGCCAGTGAGGAAGTACTCTTATAATGCTTTACCAATTGACCCAACAACAGTTTTACCAACTGACCCAGCAACATTTTTACCAGTTACCCAGGTAGTTGTGTGCACACTATGAAATCATGTCAGTCTACAGCCCAGTTTAACATGAAAGCAGCTCTTGGGCAGCTGCCTGTGCAGACTGGAGAGGTACCAATCACTTTTCTGGGTATGTACATGAAATTTCAGGTGGAGCCAACCAGGATAGGGAACACTGCCGGGGAAGACAGAGTAATTAGGCTGTATTGTTCTGGGTGCAACTCAGTATCTCAAACCGTGCATTGAAATGCAGTTTATCTCCAAACAACCTGACTTTGTCAAAGGAAATAAGTGTCTTTGTCTTTTAATATTAACATAAATTATAAACTGTTTCAGCACAGTGGCATCTCAGCACAGGAAGATATTCAGTGAACACAGCATTATTTGTCTATGGTCTGTCTTCCTTGTATTTCCTCCACACTAGTCTTCTGACATTGACTCCACTCTCTTCACATGAGCAAGTATTATATAACTAGATTACTTACTAAATAACACCACAGATGGTTTTACTCACACATGAGATAAATGGTGAGTCTTCAAGGGGGCAATACACAAGATAAGGATGCTGACTTTGAGTCAAAAATTGATTCCACACATGATAGGATAACATGAGAGAGAAGAGAGATTTTTGTGAAGTGTCATGGTCTAGCATCCTCTATCTCAGGAAAACTCAGATCAAAGGAAAGCAACAGCACTATTTGTACAGGTGAGTCAATTCCAGGCACACCCTCTCCCCACATCTGAAGTGCAGAAAGCAAAGGAGAAAGGCTGTTCAGGAGAGATTAGTGAATGGTGGGATGGTACTCAAAGGCAAAATGTTAACCACTAAGCAAAACTCAGTCCTTGTGGTCTCACTTGAACAATGCAGAATTAACAGATTAATAGGATTGAAATTACTGTGAAGTTTATGTCTAGCTGCAGAGAATTTCAGACATTTCAGCTCATTTTGTAATGGTCATGTCTTTAGGCTTCTTAAAGATAGAACCCTTTCCTAGAGAGAAAAACAGTAGCACCACAGCCCAAAGCAATTAAAACAAGACCGGACAACATCCGAGTCAAAGGCAGCACAGCATTAGCAGTGGGAAGCAGACATAAAAGATCTTTCTGTAATGAATTTCTGTGTTTTATCAGAAAGAGATTTCTTTTGGTTTTGATACATTTTTCTTAAGCTCATGTTCCTTTGTTCCTGTGTCTGATGTAAACTCAGAGATCATTACTTGCCTTTTTACACACGCTTTACAGTCCTTGAAACATTACAGACTGAACTGAATTCACCAGATGACACCTTGTAGGCACAATCATAGAAAAAGAAAGAGCAGAATTTTGTATCTGAAGGGCAGTTCCACACCATGCAAACTTCCCCATCTCAACTTTGGCAACATACAATTTTAATAAAACAAACTCATTTGAATGCACAACTTACTTATTCTCCTTGCAGCAACAAGTGGAGAAAAATGTGTTAGTACCTGTTTCACATCCCTTCCTCTCTGACAACAGACCATTAGACAGCCCACTAGGCTGGAAGAATGCCTTAACTGTGGTTGACTAAATATCTGCTTTCTTCTTCAGATTCCTCTTTGAAATATGTTTCTTCTCAGTAACAGTTTATTCATGCTTGCACATGCTGTACAGGTCCATTGAATCTTGGTTCTTTGCTTGTCTGTATTGTGCTGCACGTCCTTCATGACAGTGTTGGAAAAGAAGAGCCCAGGCAGTCCTCACCTGAAAAGTTCATAATCTAATTCAGAGAATTTCTGGGATGAGAAGTGTTGCAGGCCCTGAGCAGAAGAGGCCACACTTGACATAGAGAGGGAGGTAGGACTAACAGGATTGCTCAGATACAAGGCAGTCCTCTGGAGCAACGTGACCCAGAAACAAACATGAGCAGGACCACACAGGGGCCAAAGCATCCCACAGGTGTCCACAAGGCCTCTCAGCTGAGCAGCTAGTCTTTCCGGACGAGTCCCCAACCTAGACAGAGCAGTAGCCACAATAAAGATCATTAAAGTGGATTAACTGGGACCTAAATTCTGGATCTAGTTTTCAGGATTGATTCCCTCTGACATCTTTGCCATTTTCTTCAAGGTCTCACTACCTCTTAGAAGCTATCCTGCTTTACAGGAGATCAGTCCTTGCCCTCATGGGAGGAAATAGCTCATGGCATATGTCTCAATAAATGAAGTGAAAAAGGACCCCAAACTTCTAGACCACAAGCTCTTGGATATCTCACCTGAATGGATGGACAGCTCAGGTTTCACTAAGCAAGCCCCTCAGTTGTGCAATCATCTTCCATGGGCACAATCCAATTCAACAGAAAAAATCACCACAAATTGTTTCTTTCATTCATTCTAAGGAAAGATTTTTCATAACTTTTTTTTCTCATGCAGAAAGGGAGAAGGGATATTTCAACTTCTCACACCAATTCAGGGTGGAAAAAAGTATTGAAACATTCCCTCGTAAATGGAAGGTTTGAAGTCTTTTGTTTTTCTGGGTTTTTTTTCTGATCTTGATTTCCCTATTTGTAGGTGAGAAAGAAGGTGAGAAGAGGGCAGAAGATGATGGATCCTGGAGAAGAACTTCAAAGGATTGTGTCAGCACTGTGCATCCAGTCTGAACTACGGAAACTGTCCATGAGTTCTTACAGACTGAATCACTGTAGATGTGTACAATGTGTGCACTTACACAAGCAGAATAAACCTCATGCTTGATTTTTCTTTCTTTTTTTTTTTCCTATCATCATCAGAAACATGAGCTTTGCCCCTTACTAGAGGCCTTAACTCCTGTTCTGGTGCGTGTTCTGGAGTATGATTCAGAGAAAGTTCTTTTTTGTCACTGGCCCCATTACCTAACATTTTGCAGCCCTGCCCAATAAAGATTTATTCATCTCATATGTTCCTGGTTGTGACCTTATGTTCAGCCACAGTTGGACTGCTTAGTGCTCCAAGGCTCTCTCCTCAGTGTTCCAAACCCAGGAACTGTTGCGCCTGGGAAGACCAGCCTGCAGAGCCTTGCTGGACAATAAATCAGACTTTGAAGGCCCAACCTTTTTAAATCAAGCACTCAGCCTCATCTGTTTTCTTACTGCACTAATACTGCCCGGAGGAAAACCACAAATAAGAGTCCAATATATTTCAAATATATTATTTAACTGAAGCATGTTTTGTTTAGATACAGTTTCAATATTGCCTTGCTTAACTTTTCTTTGAATACTTTTTCTCTATGTGCTGTTTATTATAAATGTCTCTGAGTTCACTTCTGAAGTGAAAATAGGAGCCTACCATGAGGGTTTACATGACTGAAGTGGGCACTGTGCTCATCTCCCCAGCCCCCTGGTCCAGCCATGCTTCAACATACAAGTTTTCCACAGTTTTCTTATCCTGCTACAAACTATATGCAGTTGTGCAATTCAGAAAATGTGACTCAAAAGTTTTATTTGAGAGTATTATCCTCCTCTCTTCTCCCTTCCCAGCCAGAAGTCTATGGGGAACATCTCCACACACCTCTTAATGCCTTCAGTATTCAGTCCTTCAATCCATCTGAGCTACACTGCGTTCTCCTCCTGGTAAATGCATGTGCTGACAAGTAATTCATAGCAATCCTTGTGCTGAGAACTAACAGCGGTGATACTTTCTCTGCTCATGGGAAACTCTATGAATAACACAGGAGAGGCTCAGTGCATCCTATCACACAGCTATAAAAGTTTACCACTGGCATGTCTTAGAAAAGGTGGTGTTTCAAATATCATGAAAACAGTTCAAGCTATGCACGTTCTAATAGTTATTTGACAATGGTCAGAAGATCTTTAAGTACAGCTAACTTCTCCTACTCACTGTATTGAAAGTGAAGCTTCAATTAGACCAGATTAATGGCCCTTTGATACTTATGAGGTCTTTTATGGCTAATTTTTCACCATCCATCAAACTTTCTTCATGCATTTACTCAACAAAATGAATAGGGCTTTATCCAGGGAAGGTGAGATATTTAATTAATAATAATAATAAAAAAGAAGGATATTTCTGAGGCACACTGATGAACTCAGTACTTGAACCTTTCCACTTGTATTTACCCATGAGAGCATTTGATGAGATCTTCCAATTTTCTTTAATCTTTTCACTCAGCATATTTTTTCCATGTATTTCACTATCTGCAATAAGAACTAAGACACCAAGCACATAAGGAAAATAAACTATCAGTATTACAGTAGTGGTTTTGATGTCATGGAATGGTAATAAAAAAGTTATTTTATCTGCACTGAACTCATTGTGGACTTTTTAAGGGGCATATCTTTTACTCTTGGTTTGAAAAGCAGAAAGTTGTGCTTGATGTGCTGCTGGTATCTGAAAAGTACTTTGATTTGAGAAGGAACACATGTGAAACTAGAATCATTGTGTATTTCTTCAAGAAGCAAAAGTTCACCATTAATATTAAGCCTTTCCGTCACCTTTTCTCTCTGAGAGAGAAATCAGCTGGGTTTGACCTAAAAACCTCAGAATTAATTTTGAATAACTAAAGAAAAACAGTTTTTAACAGGATTGCATTTCACTGTTTCAGAAAAATGTGAATTCCTTTCCCTTTGCGTGGATTTCTCTAAAGAGGCAAATTCAGTTCCCTTTGGATTCTTCCTCTCTGAGTGAGGATGAGACTGAATCATGCTCTCTTTGTTTTTCTTTGATGACAGATATTACTCTCAACATCCAAGCAATGCCAGCAATGAAAAGAGGGCATCTGGAACTTGGTTGTTATACTTACACCCTTTCAAAATACTACATGGAAAATACACATATGTTTCATTTTAAACACCTAAGTAACAATATTGGCTTTAGCTGGAATATTTCTAACATTAAAATTTGCTGAATTAAGATCATCATACTTAATAAAGCTATGCCCCATTTGCAGTAGTTATTTGGCATTGGTACAGCCGTGACATTCTTGGCAGTAAACATAGTCTTCTGGGACCACCATGGCATTCATGATTTAACACAACCACTTCTGTTGTGCGTGTCACCTACACCCAGCTGGGTAGGTCTTTGGACAGGCCACATTTCATGGTCTCCCTGTAGAGAACACCACTAAACTGCCAGACTTGCCTTTGAAAATGGCTAATTTCATTTGTGCACCAGTGAGTGCAAAATGGAAGGTATATGACAGAAACACTTTGAAAGCATAGACCGCTCTGCAGCAAGCAACAGATCTAGTCTGGATTTTTCTGTTTTCTTTCTTCAGTGACTCGAGTATAGTTTAATGCGAAGCAGTGATAAAAGCAGAGTGCTGGAATTTCAACTATCCAAATTAAAGGCAAATAATTCTGCAGCAGACTACAAAAAGAAAATATAAACTGCATTGCAGTTTCAGTTGTCAGATGTCTTTTTCTCTCTCAGCAGTGAAATAGGCATTCTGTTGAGCCAGGCTCTTCTCACAACAGACAGGATGAAACTGTTTCCTTGGTTAGACAGCTCACCCTTGAGGTATGCTCAAAGAATATCCTTTTTTTTGCAAGTCTATACTGCAGCTTCCAATTAGGGTGGCAATATAAGGAGCAAGAAGCAGCAGGGGAGAGAATAAGATGTTCTTTCTCTTCAGACAGAAAATTCTGTGCTGACAAAAAAGTTAGGATTCAGGAACTCAGAAAGTTTCTTTGCTTTTATTGTGCTTTTATCTATGTGAGAAAATTCACATACATGTGCATGACTGACTCCTTTCTTGGAGGCTGTTGGAACTGCAGTTCTCAGAACCTGAGCTATTCAGAGAGCTGGAAATGTTTGTCTGATCCTCTGCAGTAACATTTTTATGGAGAAAAGATCTTTTCTCCCAAGAATATTCTAATCTGCAAATGGAACACAGCCTCTTCTCCATCTGATAGTGGTTTTCCACTAAATTTGGTCTGGGCAAAATAACTAAGCAAATCCTGCTGTTGTTTCTACTTGCTGCTGAGTGTTGATCTTTTGTAGTCATTACTAATGCAATATGAGCTGAGAGGTTTGGGGTTTTTTTAAAAAAAAGGCGGACAACACAGATACACTGCACACGATTATTTCCAAGTTTCTGCTCATCATCAAAATTTGAGATGGCCTTACAGTGATAAGGCAACACCAAACAAGGAACAACTTGGCTTAGATACCCAGGAAAGCTCTATGTCAGCTGGGATTCTAAACAATGCCTTTGAGCAAATCTTTGAGAAAATAACCAGTAACACTCCTATCTCCATACTATATATTTCTTTAATTCTTTTTTTTTACTGACACTTATAAAATTGACTTGATTATTTTCAGGCTTGACAGTATACTAATCCATGTTCATGCTTGCAATAGATTGTAATGCTTTAATAATATGCCTGTTGTTTACTTGGAAGCAGAGAGGCTAAGCAACACCTACCTCAACCAGGCATGAAAGCTGAAGCAGGTTTGTGTTAAGCTTGAGTTCTCCTTGCCACCTTAGCAGTTTCTGAATTTTTCATTGATTTTTGCCTTTCTAACCATAAAGTAACTTCAGTCAAAATAACCGAGCATTGTCAGGTTTCAGGTCAAAAGTATGTCAAAAGTAGAGTTTTATATGATTTCCACCCAACAGTAAATCTCTCCATGCATTTAATATTCAGCCTAAACTCACTTGAAAAGTTTTAGGTTTTGCAGTGGATGTTTCTCACAACTCTAGGTTGAAGACAGCTGGAATGTTATAGTCCTCTCAGTGGGTTTCATCCAAACCCCAGTTAATTTCATAGGCATCTTCATGGTTATGAGGAGGAGTGGATCAAGGAAAAGATTTTGCTGGTGTGTACAGTCAGATTCTCAAACAGTATGCACAAGACAGTGCCAGACAGAACAGTAAAACAAGACAGCAATGGTCTTTTCTTTTTTTCTTTCACTTACTATTTTAAAGAGACAAACACTGAGGGCAAAGTTCCTGGGAAACGCCTTATGAAACACATTTCTTCTTTTAGACTCATTACTGCAATAAACATCATTTTAAAGTCACAGCAACAAACATTTTCTGTCAACTGTTTAAAATAGGCGATCTTTCATGCCCAAAACAATCAATTCTAAAACAAGGATGACAGCCCTGGGTAGATGCTGCTTGCCTGTGGGTGTGTATTCTGGTATAGTCTGGAAAGATAGCAGCAGACAGCTTGCCTCAGCAGTGCATTATTACACTCTTCTAATACCCCAAGCACATAAGCTATCTATTGGGCAGCCAGCTACGAGGGACACAGGCAAGGATATTTCTGGACTCTACTGCTTAAAATCACAAGGGTCTAATCCACAAAGAGATTTAGACACCTAAGAGTCTCAGGTCCCTTTTTTCCTCTGTTTATCCCAAGAAAGTCCTCTGGGCAGCTACATTTCTATAGATAGGTGCCACAGAGCCTCCAGTGTCCCAGCTACACAGAGCACCACCATATTGCATAGTTCAGCACCAGAGGGATCTGAGAGAGTAGATGTACTGTCTTCCAGTATCAAACACACGTAGACCAGCCAACAAAAGTCCGGAGCTTTTGTCAGAGAAATTTTTTGTCAGATGTGTGGTATGACTGTGTAACCTCTATCTGTGCAAAGGGGCTCTGGTGGGTCCTTTATATGAATGCAGCTGTGAGGGCAATAGCTTTGGATGGCAGGTAGGGCCCAAAACTCAGGAAGGAGATGATGTTCCATCTCACTGCCAAACTGTTATTCAGAAGGCATGTTGCCTCCAGGCTCAAGCAGCAGTTTTCAGGGTTGGTGTCAGCCTTGAATGCTTGGAGATGTCCTTTTAGGTTACACATGCTCCCTGCACACAAGCTGCCTCATACATCGGAATGTGCCTCTTCATTCCTGTCTCTCACTGTCATGAACAAGGGGCAAAGAAGTTATTTTGCAACACATTTCATGAAAAGGAAACAAGTTAGTTTATTTACTTTCCCTTGCCTTTATTGCCTTGTCTTTTCCTTCATAGAAATTATTTAAAGGTCATGAAAACAGAAATAGCTAAATAGTAAGTTATTTTCTCCCATTTGAAAGTTTTAATTACTAACTCTTATCTGTAGTGAAAAACTTTATGGAGGAACACAGCTTTATCATGCAGAGTAGATTAAAAAAATCTGAAGAAATTACATTGAAAACATTGCAAAACAGAAAAAAAAAAAAAAATCTTTTCAACAGTCCTTGTTTACATTATTTCAAACATAACACAAATTGCAAGTTCCCTGACATCCTACCTGTATGTTTGATCACTGGAGGCAAAGATTGTCCTTCAAGGAAGAGGACATTCAAGGTTTCCCATCACTCAAAGTGTCCTACAGGAAGAATGATAGACCTGATGGTAACTTCTGGGCAGGCACGTGGTCTATTAAGCTGCATTTTCAGAACAATTTCCTGATACTTACAGGCTTAACAAACAATACAGCCTGTTACAACAGTTGAAAATGAGGTCCTGTGGGTCAGATCTACAAAACCACAAACATATCACCTCTATTCAAACAGGGCTCTCTTGGCAGGTTGCATTACGCAACTTTTCCAAAAGCATGTTAGATATTGGCAGACTCTGAGAAATATCATCCAAACCATTTTCTCTCTCTCTCACTCTTTTTCTTCTTTCTTTAATAGTCAGTCAGTTTGGTGTCCCGGAGAGAGAGAAAATGTTCCATGAAGAAATCACTTTGAAGCTTAATTTTTCACTGCCAAAGTACTTGGGACACTAGTTTTTTCCAGTTTTTCTCTAACTCTTCTTATCACTACTGCTGACTCATCTCCTGATGCCAAGGGAAAAACAGTTTTATGGGAACATGAAGAGGTCACAGCTGAATTATTTTGGCTGTTATAAACGTCTCTGCAACTCATTCTCTGTGCTGCTATGAAACAGATTTTCATAATTTCTGGATCAAAGCTAGTGCTCCAGGGCAGAAGGATGCTCAGAGTGGTGGAGAAGCATGTAGCTTTACCTCTCAGGCAGAAGGAGCACCTCCAACCCAGCTGTGGTGAACACCACTCTCCTGCATACGCTGAAGCAGTTCTCCACAGCCATCACATTCAGCTTTTCCTGGTGGGAAAAAAAAAAAAAAAAATATCTTTAACATAGCCTGTAAGTACTTATGAGGTGCAGTAAATCAAGATGCTTCTGGAGGACCTAAGATTGCTGCTCTGTTTTTCCCTGCCTCCAAAACTTGCACAAGGAATTTGTACAGAAACAAACAAACCATTGAATTATTTATCCCTCCTTCCCAAAATCCCATGTGCTCTCTGTATATATATGCACATAAATATATTTGATAGCAAGTTAAGTAATTCCAGTGAATTTCATCTGCACTTGCTGCCTGCAAATCTTTGTCAGAGAATTTATGAAATAAACAGTTTTAGCATAAGTTATTTGCAAATTCCTTTAACAAAAAAATCTTGGATATTATGCTGTTTCAAAATAGCTCACTGTACATATATGTAATGACACTGTGTGTAACTTTATCCCACTTATCAGTCATATGGTTTTGTGTCTGTTCCCTTTTCAGAGGCAGAACATTATGTGATGAGAACATAAACAGACTATGCGGCTGAACGTAGCATTGACCCATAGGGAATCTTAAAGCCTTTCTGCTTTTCTCAAGATTTTTCAAGACTATGAATCAAATGAGTGTGTGTGTGTTCATGTTAAGACGCCAGACATAGTACAGGAAGAGACATCAAACTGAAAAATTACTTCTGACTTTCAAGAACCACTCCTGGATATTTTCCTTAGCATGAACTGCACTGTATAAGCCATGAGGCCTATGTGAGCTAGTAGGCTGTTTAGCTAATCCTCTTCAGGTGAAAATAAAGATAATTTTACAGACTGCACACTAAAAATGAGTCTCAAAATATTTTTAGGCAAAATGACGTAGTCTCTGTGAGAAAGGGCAAGCTTGCTCCTGTCATGAAACGGGTTTGCCTTGAAATTCTTACTCTCATCAACTGAAATATTGCACAAGCAGACTGAGCAATGCATTTACTGGGCTGCTGCATTAAAGGGACACGGTGCCAGCCTGAAGACAAAGACCATTGCTGATGCATGTTGTGCATGAGACCATTCTGGAGCAAGTGTGTCCTTTTCATATAACCTACTTCATTAACACCTTCAAGCAAGGCTGACAAAGGAAGGCTGCTCATGCTTGGCATTGTCTTAGGTTTTAGGCATAGGACGGTTGCTACATGATTACCATTACTACAGAGAAGGTTGTTCTTAACAGAGCAGAAGTAAACTTTGTCTGCTTAGGGAGCACAAGATTAGGATGTCAACACATTTTAAGAAGGTCCAGCATTAGGGTGCAGCAAAGAGAAGGTCTTGAGGATTGCAGCATCAGAGGTACATCTCTCCTAAGTCCTGCTTCAGGCACCCTCTTCCTCGAATGAAGTTCTTGGTGCACTTTGTTCCATCTTGGTGAGTTACTTGGAATTGTCACTGAAATTTGAAATATTTTTCATTAAGATCTGCTGTGGGAAGGCTGGAATAAGCATAATGAAAAAAAAAAGCAAGAATATCTCTTCCCAGGACATGTTCAACCTGAGGGCTCAGATTGCTGTTGGCATCACCTGCTTTGGAGCATTCTCAGTCCTGGCATTCATGAGAGTAGTGATAAAATATGGCTAACATCTGTCAATCCCTTTTTCAACAGTGAACTTTACAGTTGAATAAACATACTTCTAAGCACTGTGGTTTGATTTTCTTTTTAAGCACGTAGCTTCTTTATCCCTTCACATAGAAATGGCTTTCATAGGAAATTTAAGATAAATAAAAGAGATGGTTCAGTATAGACATGTGGTGTTCATCAAGAACTTCCAAATCAGCAAGAATTTTCCTTCACAGAGCTGGAAACCATCACCATACCATCATCATCTGCTCATTTGGATCCCACCAGCTACCATGGCTGAAAGTCATTAGCCCCTTGTCTGCCAGTTTGAACAATGGCACTTTCAGGACTTCAGAGTCTCCAGATGTTGATAAGATAGGAAAAAAAGAATAACCTATCATGATGGGTACTTGCCTATTTATACTCTCAGGCATGGGTGTTGAACCAGTTACTCCTTCAATTGCTATTAAAATGCCAGATCACCATAGCCATCACAATAGAAAAGTTTGCTTTTTAGGACACTAAGGATTGTTCTTGGCCATGCATCATATAGAAACACAAGGCACATTTATCTCCTCCCATCAGATGGGTACTGTAGGAGCCTGACTACTCCTGAAAGGACTAATGTCTCAAAACCTTGTGTGGTGATAAGATGCATTGTGATGGAAGGGGAGAACGAGAAAGGCTGGCCTAGAGTGGGGGAGGTGTGGAATGCAGCAATAGCCTTGGTCCCACACTCAGGCTGAGGCTTGCTCCTTTCAGATAAGGGAGTTGACTACAGAGAGAGATAAGTTTTGTGTGGGTGGGACAGTGTCCTTCCTTCATTGCAACCACGGTGACTAAGTCAAGAAGAGGTCACATAGTGGTCACCACACTAGAAGGAGCCTCACCAGAGGGTCATCCAGTGTTAATTAACTACAGGGTCTCTGCAACCCATGACTCAATTGGTGGAAAGGGTTAATGCTATCCTTCCCTCTCTCATGCATAGGTGGTTCTTCCTATGTAAATTAACCCCATCTCTCTATTCTTCCTGTATAAACTGGGGGGTGCCAACCATATCCCAAGTGTATAAATGGACATTGGTATATTGGTTGGCATGCACCCATCACCAAAGAACAAAAGGTTTGGCCCGGTCCCATGAGATGCTGCTGGATCCAAGAGTGGTGATACATTACTCTCTCTCTCTTCCCTTTTCTTTCATCTACTCTTATGAAATATTTCACCTCTTAAGGCATTAGAAACCAAGGCTTTCCTAAAGTACATATAATGCTTCTTAGTTTAAATAAAATTAATAAATTGATTAGTCATTTGGTGTCGTTTCACCTTAATTTACTCCAAGGGAGTCTTGCATCTTGCATGACTCTCCGTGCTACCCAGTGTCGCTCAGCAATTGGGTTGTGACAGGTACACATGTGGCCACTTACATTTTCCAGTAGTGAGCAGTCTTTTCCTTTAAGCTTGAATGGTTTGCTTTGAATCTAGACAAGATAAGCATTAGGTAACATCTCTACAAGAGATCACTGTGTCTCTTCTGTCCAGTCTGTGGGAGATATGAAAAAAAGGGTGCTGATTCTCGTAGGTAACATCACAGAGAATTTTAAAATGCCCTAGAAAGAATTAAAAGCATCAATAGCTCATAGCTTAACACCAGAGCACATTTCTAATAAAAAGCAGTAACTGTCTTTATGATATATTTATCTACCCCTGGAGGTTTCTTCTGAAAGCTTTTCCTCTTTTGGCCCTGATGTTTCCATTTAATTTTCTTAGGTTTTTGGTTGGCTGGTTAATTTGTTTTTGGTTTTTTTCATGGCTGTATTAGCTCCTGTCAGTTTTCAATTAGCTGCTTTCAGTGTTCATACTCCTTAAAAGTTGTAACTATTTTGTTTCTCCTATTACATTCATTCCCTGGTTTGCACTTTGCATATATTTATGTTAATCCAGTAGAGGCTTTGTCCTTCATGTGATGCAGTCTAAGGCATAGGATATCTCAGAGACTATTAACAAAGGGCACACCTACTATAGATTGCAGTATCTTCTGTCAGCATGAGAGATGCTTTCCACGGCCCTGGTGGATAAAACAGGTCTGGATGTGCCAGGTGAAATCCTGTCTCCGTCAGGAGAACATTTGTCACAGAGTTACAATTTTCCCATTTTTATCTCCTATTTGGTGCACAGCTCTGCATCAAATCTTGTAGAATGAATGCGTCCATTCTCCAAAACATCCCATTTTCTAATGCCATTTCAGGGCATGATGAACCCCTTGTTGCTGGAGGCCACAAAATGACATCTCTTCCTGCATATACCAAGCCAACATTTGTGCTTTAAACATGGGAAATTTTTTCTTAGTTGACCACAGCAGGGAATCTGCATTGAAAGCCCTTTCCAAGATAAGTTATTCTATATACACGCTGTATAGCATCCTGGCGACTAATCCAGACTTCCCCATAGCAGAAACAAGGTGATCTTTAAAGGCCATTCATGCAGAAGGTTGACAGGAGACAGCTCTTTCAAACCATCTACGAACATAGGGAAATTTTTTTCTCTACCTTTGAGCTCTTTTCCCAGAAAACGTGTTGAAATTTTTCCTCAGCACAGCTGACTTCTTACCTAAAGCAGATTCAAGAAGACAAAGAAAGTGAATCTGTGAGTTTAATAATAGCTCCATGTTGGCCAGGGAATTTCACTGCATACCTACAGAAGATGCTGTGTTAGATTTCTAGTCTGAGTCCTTCCCAGTTACTTTCCCAGTTTCCATTTCTCTGATGTGTTTTTTGTCCAATGGGAATTATAGTTGTTATATTTTAAAATTAATTTTACAGGCCAATTTGATCATGTGTGGGTGTAAGGAAAAGATCTGATACCAAAAGACTGTAAAACAGGTTACTACTCTTGGCAACAATATAATATTCTTCTACTGTTTTTAGAACATTCAGCCAGCTATACCTGATTCTTGTGGAAACTAGGCTTGAAAGAAGCTTTGATATCAATATGTTTCCATTACAAACCCTCTGACTGTTTCAGAGCCTATGGACATTGTGGTAATAGCTTACTATATGTCTCAGTGAAGATCTTAACCCTAGATGTCAATACCAGAGAAACTCTCTTGGATAAGTACCGCTGCACATACCACTGAACAAAAGGCATTGTCTCTTTCAAGTGTGATAGCTGGAGGATACAAGTAAAGTGACTGTGGCACAGCCCCAGGCATATGGGCTTCTCTTGCCTAGTTACTTCGGTAATGAACTGGATCAAAACGGCAAAACCCCATCAATCTGAGCTTAGCTTTTTGTTGAAGAAATATTAGCTTCCTCCTGCAGAGGCAGCAGTTTTTCCCCCATGTCATCAGCCACTAGCATGATTTTTTGGAACAAAATTCAAACCTTTTGTTCAGCATCTGAAATGAATTAATTCTGTAATTGAGCTGTGGCAGGGTGTAATGAATAATCTCTCTGCAGCTGCTTATTTGTACTTGCAATAATCTTCAAGCCTTGTCTATGGTTTTACTTGTTAGTAGGGCACTGAAACACTGATCACAATAAAGTAATTGCCATTTATAGCTCAGCAGACTAACATATAGACCTACACTGAAATAACTGAATAATTTATGTTCGTACAGCTCCCAGTTCATTCCTTCTTCACATTTCAAGGCAGAAGACTCGAACCTGGCCATTTCTGGGATGTGAACTTCGCACCTTGGGGCCACAATCCATTTTGAATAGCCAGCAAGTTCACAAATCTTTTACATGTTCCTCTCTAAGAGAGGGTAATGGGGTCTCAGTGCAGTCAATTAACCCAGATTAGGTCTTGATTCCATATTTTACCACAGTGTTTGTTATTTTGAGCATAATAAAGTTTTCAATGTTTTTTCTCTCTTGCTTAAAGTTAAGCATTCATGTTTAACCCACTTCACAAAAGTTTTATGAAGATTACTTGATTGTTATTTCTACTATGTTCAGCTACTGCAGTGAAAAAAGCATCAGAAGGATTTCTTAAAAAGGAACATTTGTTGTCTTTCAGCTGCAGGTAAGTTAAATAAAATCAAGCCTATATATCTCCCTTCTTAAAGAGTTGACTACAGCACCCTTATGTATAAAGGAACTGCATCTTCATCAACAAGAAGTTGTGTTGACTGTGTTAGAACTTCATCCATAATCAGTTCATTCAACTACATTAAGCATATAAATAGTCTTCTCCAGAAGGAACAACATCCTACCATGCAGGTTTTGTGCATACATACCTCTATAAAAAATCCTGATGCCAATATACACAGCATGCTAGAAAAGTACATACCAAAAGAGCAAGTACTGGAGTATTCTTTTCAGATGAAAAATAGTAATGCCACAGTTTATTGAAAAACGTCTGCATTTGTATAGTCTCCTATTTCCCTTTTCAGGGCTAGGCATGTTATTTCTCCAGGTTATATGAGGCTTTGTTTCAAATACTGGGATAAAGGTTAAACCTTTCCTTCTCTCTTTTTAATACATTTATTATTTCTAAAACAATGAATGATCAAAGCTTGGATTAATTAAGGACGATTTCTCACTGAGACATCATTTAAAGATCATTTATGGACTTCGCATTTGCTTATCCACTCGATTTGGCTGATGCAGTGCCAGTTTTTTAAGTACTTGCTTATAAATGTCTTTCTTGTATTTTTGCTGGAGCTAATACCAGAAAAGAAACAATAGATAAAATAAGATTGCTTAAATTAATGACCTGCATTTGTCTTTAATATGAAAGACCAACTATCAAAGGAAAGGAAGGCTAGGTATGTGACACAACGATATTTAAGAAAAGTGAGATACTGATTCTCTCAGATACTCAGAATCAGATAATCAAATGGTGCAAATAGGTGTTTCTCTACTGATTTAAACAAGCCTTTACCCATTTTCACAAGTGAGAAATTTGACTCTGAGATTGCAGATGCATCTGGCTAGTGAACCCTCAGATGATACCGGCTTCTCAGATGTTGTAGAACATGTTGGATTGTTGCACAAGAAAAAAAAAACAAAGGGAGCGCTCTCTCAGGTGCAAACACATTTCTGTTGATTAAAACTTTTTTGGTTGACAGCTCTTTTCTTTCAAAAAGGGTATAACACTGATAGCAACAGGCCTGTAGTTTTCAAGGACAGTCATAAAAGCTGTGTTTATGGTACTAAATGAATTTGGTGACCTTGCTAGATAAACAGCATACAGCTGTGTTTTGAATGCCTGAGTTGAGAATCAAGGACACTTGGTGAGTTTGTGTGGCTTTGGGTAGTTATCTTTTGATAGGATAGGTGAAAGAAGAGAAGGATTGTCATTCCAGCCACATTTGAAAAAAAAAAAAAAGCCAGAATTAGTTACAGAAATATATAACAAGACAAGCAGCAGAAGAAAAAATGATGGTTTTCTGAGCCTTCCTGAAAAGATAATGCTCATTGTGGGATATAGGAAGAAAGAGCAATGTCTGGAGCATGGCAATGCTGAGGATCATTTCTATAGTGTATCATGCACAGATAGTTTAAGATTTGTAAAATAAAGTGATACACAAGGGTTTGTGGTTTTTTTGGAAAGGAAACATCAGAATATCTTTTTTCCCTACAGAGACATTATTTTTAAATATATGGTTTCCTCCCAAGTAATATATGGTTCATTGAAAACTCACCTGCCATCTACTACATGACAATGGTGAAACAAAGATCTCCCCGTATTCTTTGTTCTCAAATGTCAAACTGAAGTAACAAGAAAACAGTAGGCATAACTTTAGATACAGAGTATCCACCATTAATATGCATGTATTAGTCTGGATTAAATTCTAGTAGGGTATGTCCAGAATACATCCAGAAAGATATTTCATTAGCTTACTGAAGAAACAGCTTTTGAAAGATTTAGACCAGAAACGAATCAGGGCACCTGGAAAGTTCAGGTCAGTATGGGTGCAATTTCCCAAGGCTCTCCACAACAGCTCCATAACAGGAACCAAAGTTCAATTAAAGTTCAGATCCTAATGTGCAAAGCACTTCAAGAGATTGGCTTAAGTTACCTGTTCAAAAATTACCCATGTATCCAAAGCCAGGATCACTCCTATCACCTTTGTTGTGATGTTGCATTTTCAGCTCAGCATAAAACAGTTGTCAGGGACAGAGACACAGCTTCTACTTTGGAGAGGAAACCAGCCATTCAACTGATGTTCCACATCTAAAAGTAACATCTATTAGACTTACATTTACTGTACATTCACACTAAAACAGAAGTATATAAAAGAAGACTGGAAAACAAAGAAAGATATTGGTGGGGAATATATATAAATATATACATAAATATATATATAAATATATATATAAATAATTACAGATTTTCAATGTCTGTTTTTAAAATTAAAGATCTGGCCATTCTTTGAAGTAT
>JAAGNO010020153.1:55910-68078 GCA_033439905.1 Ceryle rudis
CAAAACCATGCAGATTTTGTGTCAGAATGACCTTCAAATTCCTTCATTAGGTATCCCTCCTCCTGCTCCCTCTTTCCTTATTTGATTAAAAGATTCAATTACAAAGTAAAAACAAACCTTCTAAGCAGCTCCGCTTTAGTGTGACGATTAATGTTCATATTTACCATGAACCAAACTAAACTTATCTGGGAAAGGAACTTCCACTGCAGTAACCTGAGCACTAAAGGATGTTTTTGCAAATCTTTAAATTTGACAAGTTAATTTTCTAAAGTACTGTTTACTATTGCATTAAGTGGGTTTGAATTTCAGGTAGTAATAGGATCCTTGAGCTGGTTTTGAATTCTTGTTGTATTCTTAGAACCAGTTTAAGCCTGTCATAGCAATCCTGCAGAAAAGTCCACAGTTCATTTTTTTCCTTCATGTAAGTTCTAGTGATATGTTTTATTATCTTATTCTTCAGTCTTAGGTAAAATCTGTGTATGAAAGAATCAAATGTTATTACAAATTTTCAGATATATTGTTGCTACAAATCTGGTGAACATCTGGATTTCAAACTCCTTAGTGTGAAAACTTAATGAATCAAGGAGTCTTAGTTGGGACCCTTCTCTGGCTCTAACCTCTATGTGGGAAAACCTTATGGAATTTAGTGCAGCTAAACCTATACTCCAGCCTTTATACAGGCACAGAAGCTACACTTTTTGTTACAAAACAAGGGTCCCAAAAAGAGGGGGTTCATTTAACAAGCACTGCTCCCTTTGGAGAGCATGAAATGTGGAATGCTTCTGAAAAACTTCTGTAAGCACATAGGCATGCAATGCCCATGCTTAAAAATGTCACTATTAAATTTTGTTTGCAGACATTGCCTTTTCAAATCTATTCTTCCAACTGCTGAAAACACAGTATATAAACCAAACTCTGGCACTTACTAACTGTGCTGAAAGACAGCAGATATGCCCTGCCTCAACCCTGCTCTTCAATGCCTGTCTCAGAACCACCTGGCAAACTGCAGATGAGTCTTACCAGATGCTTGGAGAAGAGATGGGAGCAGATGTCCCTCTGCTGAGAAAGGCAAAGTGAGAGCTGAACTCCAGCCCTATTGACTTCAACTTCTTGTCACTTTTGAGGAGATTTATACTCCTGAAGTGTCAGGAAAGATAACCACTGCTTTTGGTTTCTCAACAGGAGGGTAGGTCTAGAAGTCCCAGACAGAATCTAAATCAACAGGACAGGAGTTATGACTAAATTAATGACCCCTGATGGGGTGATGATTTTGTTTAGCACACATTGTTGTACAGATAAATATTTCTGTAAAACAAATCTTGGAAGTCAACAGTCAGGATCTAAAAACCAGGAAGGTAGGGAGATGCACTGGGTATAAACAGCTAGGTGCTGGCTGTGTAGGCTGCAGGAGTGATTTCTGTGAGGAGAGGCCGGGGCAGTCCCATGACACAGCCAGTTCCAGATGGCTCCAGCAGACCCACAGCAGGTCACAGCTGAGCTCAGCAGCCACCCGTGATGGTGGTGCCTTGGGGAAAGTGTATTTAAGAAGGGGCAGTAAATTCCAAGGAAAAAAAAAAAAAAAAAAAAGACCAACCTTCAAGGCCATCACAGTACAAGATGCTCCATAGTGGAGCTGGTGACACCCCTAGGGATTGCAGCCTGGGAACAACCCATGCTGGAGCAGGGCTAATGAGTAAGAATGAAGGAACAGAGAAAGAAAAGAGTAAGGAACAAGGAGCAGCAGAAAGAAATCACTGACCTCAACATCCTGCACCACCTGTCACCCTGCCAAAAGGACAGACCGTGACCTGCAGCAATACAAAGGGGAGGGTGCAAGCAGCTATGTAGGTGCTTGGCTGCTGGCTGGGGCCAACCTAGCAGAGGAGGTTATTCATTTTAAAATTCATGATTAGTTTTGAAAGCAATAACTGTCTACCACAAATATACTTCTAAAAGATATAAGGAAAGGCCATTATGTTGCTGAGAGCCCTTTAGGCAAAGGAAATCATCCTGAAAATCAGCGAAGTCTTCTAGGTTCAAATTGGTAACCACTGTCTCAATAATACACAAAATTGAACTAACTGGAAAAAGAGATTTTCAATTTGGGTTTCAAGTGCAAGTACATCATATGCAGCTGAAGGCTGAAGTTTCATCCTCAGGCTGTAAGATACAGATCTCCAGACCTTAATGATAATTTGAAAGGCAAATTAAAAGCTAAAAAATCAACATAAAGAAGTGGATCTTTAAAATTCTTCTATTAGAAAGTTTTAAAGTGGCTGAGGAAAATACATTATCCAAACAGATTTTGATTGACTCTTTTACTTGAAAAATATCAGCTTCAACACACCTGGATCTGGTACTTTTTCATTTTGTCCAGGTTTGCACAGATATTATTGTTGGGGGCAGAAGTATCCTGACTCATCACTACCATTCAGAATGACTTGAAGCATCCAAGATCCAAGAAGTTGTCAAAATAGGTGAAAGCTCTTCTTGATAACACTGAGACAAAACTAATATACAATCCTTAGCCTATCAATGTCGTGTACTTCCATTTGCTGTGCACCTGATTATCATTGACAGCACGTGCTCAATATCTCACAGGATCAGATCAAACTAAAAATAGAAGTAGAAACATTGACTGCAAGTCCAAATGCTGACTATTTCTGTGCACTGTGCAGTCAGTAATTTACACACTTGTATTAACCAAGCCAAACAGCCTTTGCCAGATAACCATGAATATGATTTCTAACTGAGCAAGTATTGCAACTCATTCTTGATTATAAATCTGAACTGAGGCTCCAAAACCTGTTTTCATACAAATTCATGTGAAAAGCATAGTCTTCAATGAGCATTAATTTATACAGTCCTGATTTGCACCTGCCGATTTAGGGATAATAATTGACTGGGAGTTTGTGCCCACATCCAAAGTGGAAAAAGGAAATGCATAAGTGATAATTCATCTGTGGTCCTTGATGCAATTTTTCGAAAGCAAACACTGCTTTACTTGTCATAGCATACAAAAAGCTAGTGAAATCTCTAAAGGAGTACTAATATCTTCTGTTGGACTCACTGTAGCAACTGGACAACAGGTAAGTTTTCAAGCACAAAACCACTTCTCTTAATGTACCCTAAAAGTTCATCCATTTTCCCCAAATCTATGACTAATAGCAGAAAGAGGTAAGATGATAGCTCTTCCTAAAAACTTGTCCTTACTTTTACTTTGAGATTTTATTTAATGTTTAATATCCTAGTGAACATAAAGGAGCAAATTGTCAGCTGCTGCAGAGTAAAGCACCTTTCCCTTCATCTAAGCCTTGCCAGGTTTCACCTGCTGAGAATGAATCCCAATGCCTTCTCTCCAAATTTTCCTAGTTTAGCAAACTGCTAACAGAGTGCAAATATTTCTTGATGTCTCATGAGGTTCTCTGTTCCCTTGAACAAACAAGGCACTAAAGGCCATGAGCATACAAACAAAAGGAATAAGCCCTGAAGTCAAAGAACTGCCCCAGATGGTTGGAGGGTGGCCAGTATCCAGGGCTCAGGAGGGAGTCGGGCAGGTGACAAGACGATCAGAGATCTTTTTCAGACAGTCCCTACAAACAGAACATTTTCTTTAGACCTTATGGCCCACAGAGTAGCACCTCAACTGTAAATCTCAGTAGACCTCTTGAGTAAAGAAGCCACCCTATGATTTTTCCAACTTGTGTTGAAAAATAAGTTTAAATACACTCTTGCCTCAGCAGAATCCAGGGTGGTTTTTGAAACAGTTTAGCCTGATGGTGTTGCAATGGCTGAAATTGTAGCTGGGCTGCAAGAATCCTGCTGGTAACTCTCATAAACTCATCTAAACACTGAAATCCATTTAAATACATTTGTAGGTGTTCTTCGGGTGTTTGTTATTATAAGGAAAATAGGAAAAGTGCTAATAGGACACTTTATGGAAATGTGGTACTTAGCAATAAAATACCTCATGCTGAAAAGTCACACATGTAGGAGTGTCTCCCATTCAGGTACAACAGAAGAACGTTTCTATTCCAAACACACAATATTCATTAACTGCAGTCAAACATAAGCCACAAGCAAGGAAAAAATTCAACCTTGGAAAATTTGCAAAGTATTTCAAAAGAACAAGGATTCAGCATCTAAAAGGAATTTACTTATTTACACCAGATGTTACAGATGAAATGCAGCCTTGCAAGAGAAGATGGATGCTCTCCAACTGTTGAAACATCAGTGCTTTTTGAGGTGTGACTAGAGTGTGAGAATGACAAAAAAAAAACCAAAACCCAACCATCTACTGCACATCTTTTCCTGGACTTCTACATCATGAACTTGAAAAATTTAGCTGAATGTTTTACATTTAGGAGTGTCTTGTAAATGAAAACATCAAGCTGAACCCCAAAACTTAATCAGTGCAACCCATCTTTACCATGATAAGATATATTTCTATTAACATTAATTTATATATATGGGCAGGTCATGCAACATATATATTAATACAAGACACCTCAGACCCCCATGTTCTGAGATACTCTGTACTTAACCATTGTAGGCAGTATTCTGCAGCTTTTGCCACAAACGCCATCAGTCCGGAGCTTTTTAAAGTCGAAGAAAAGCCACAGCACAGTAAAAGCTCTGCTCAATGTGAGCATCTCTCACCTTATACCAATGGTGCGTAGAACCTTCATCAGAAAGATCTGTTGTCCTAAACTTGAGCTACAAAGGATAAACGTTAGTGGGAATATAATTAAAAATGTCTCTTTTCTTATCTTATTTTATCTCCTTTAGCTGCCTAGAGAGTAACTTAGTGGTCTGAAAGGGTAAAATCCTCTCTATCTTGGTTATTGCAGACAATAATTAGATCTGCATGTAGCTAGTGTGTTGTGTTCTCCCTTGACAGTTCAAACCAGAAACAATTCAGGCATAAACTCCATTTAGTAGCTGCTGAGAGTATTTTCCTCCCCCAGCTTTGTAAACAAATGCAAACTATAACTTTATTGTCTACCCTGGAAGCCATATGAATTTTGTTAAAGGTGTGGGGCCTGATCCAGTTCTGCTGGGCCCCATGGAATTTTTTCAACAAACTTGTTTTGACATTAATTGGACAGTAAAAAATTCATTTGACCTCAGGCATAACCATCACTTTTTGAGTTGATTAGTTAAGACTGTTACACTCACACACAGAGACCAAAATTACACTGTATACAAAAGGAAAAAAAAAAGTCCTGAATGGGTATTTATAATAAAATTTAGGTTAGCTACATGTTATGTTTATTAAGCTGTTTTCCTGGAGAAGTTTAAATACAAAAGCCTGCAAAGAGATTTAAGGGGCTTTTCTGTATGGAGAGAAGGCAAAATCATACTAATAAACCAGAAGAAGATAATGAGGTCTTTGTGAAGCCCACTGTCTTTGACTTAAGTTGCAGTCTGCTGAATGCCAGAAAAAGGGACTACGATTCTTCATTGAAAAAAAAAAAAACCAAAGCCAAAACACAACAAAAACCAAACCCCAAACAAACAATGAACCACCTGAAAAACAGAAGGTCTTTATCTGCCATTAAAACAAGCATAAGATGGTGAAACTGAGTACGCCTGTAATTTGTTATATGGTCACTAGGCTAATATCTGAGACTCAGCAATCTGCTGACTGCTCATAAAACCATTCTGTTTAGCAACAGTTTTGCTGATGCTGTGTAACAGATTTGCTATATTTTCTTTTTCTTTCACTTTATTGCAAAGGATATTTATACAGAAACAGAAAGCTCACTTTTGAGGAGTTCATCTGTTCCTTCTGGCGTTTCCGCCCCTGTTATCACAACCAGATGATCAAGACCTGACATGGAGTATCAGCTGAGAGAACTGACAAACCCTGCTGAAGCAAAAGGCCATGCTGATGATTCAGAACAGAATATTCTCTCACGAGGACTCACAGAGCAAGGCTTCTGGATGCTGGCCTACACTTGCCATAGATTTGCTGAGTAATCTGTCACCTCAACCTTTGTGTACGTTTGTGTATACACACATATTGTCTAGCGCATATGTGCCCTGCATATAATTTTTTTTTTTTATTACCACTGCTATTTAAAAGAACAAGGAACTGTTTGGCTTATTTATTGCCTTTGTCATGAATCCTCTTACAGTGTGTGTGGGAAAAGGCTACTTGGATCTAGTTTGAATTAGTTGTCATGGATTTTTCCACACCTATTGTATCAAGCACCCATCCCACCACTCATCTTCCACTGGGACACTTTCAGCAGCCACATCTGTATTCTTTTCATTTTACCTGCTACTGCTAAACACATGCCAGTAACAATCTCACATCTTCTTCCTACTGGCTGTGTGTTGTAGGGGTTGGAGTTGCAGGTTCTTAAATCATTATTACATTGCCATAAATTGTTATCATACAGAAATGTTTGTCTAATTTTAAAAACTGCTGAAAGTGCTATCAAAGTAGATGGACACTCCCTAAACAAATTCAGGTATGTATTTTAAAGCAAAGAAACCTGTCTGACTTTGATTGTCACTGGGAAACTGAGTTAAGGCAACGTAGTGAAGATACCCTCAACCCGATGTAAAAGCATGCTCAGTAGAAATTCTACTGTTACACTAATTGCAATTGCAAAATTGTCTCTCCCTTGTGAGACTTTTTGCTATAAAAACCCCTCCATCCTTGTTCTCAACTAGGAGGGACTGCTGCACAGAACATCCCAGAGCAGTTAGATAAAGGGTAGCAGCTGCATTACTGATGAATAAAGCACCTCATTTTACAAACTTGCCAAAATCAAAAGTTCCCACTGATGTCTCATTTTCTAAAGACTGTAATGATTCATCATGGCTATTTGACCCATGTTTTTTTCCTTTTTAAGATCAGAAACTGCTGCAGTCACTGACATAGGAGAAGAATCTGGTTACTTATAGCTTGAAGGAAAGGATTAAACCCTCCACAGAGCTCCAGAAAGCAGAATCCCAGAAGGGAGGAAGCACTATTGGGAAAAAGGAAAGAAGACCGGATAAGGCCAAACTATATGTGATTGCTTTATATCTCTACTTGGCAAAGATTGGTGGCTTTTTATATTAAAATCAGCTACATTTTACCAATGAGGGAGATGTGAAGTTAATAAAAATATAGAGAACCACTGGAAACCCACTGGCTAAAGGGTAGGTGTCAACTTGATCAATGCTGTGAAAAAAGGACATTTTCTTGAGCAAAGGAGGTTTCACAAACCTCGTTTACCTCATTTCTTCCCCCCCCCCAAAGGGAACAAAGAACCTGTTAGGAAGCATCCTTTCTGTGACAGACTCCACAGATCCCATTTGTTATTCCACTTCATCCAAAGGAGCTGAAACACACTAAACATCACTGCAACCTGAGGGCCAGCACAACCCAGTAGAAACCTCAACTAGCTGTAATGACTAGAAAAGAGCAGTGCAAGCAAGAGTATTACTTTCTATTCAACTACAGTTCAACAATAACCCATAGGGGGCTTTGTCCCCCAGTGGTGAACAATAACTCCTTCTGTCCAGGGGGAGATGTTGAGGCTTCAGAAAGTCTTATGCTTTCCTACCTTTCAAAATTGTCTGAGGCAGCTGACAGACTCCAAGTGGGGCTCATTTGGGCAAGAAGAGCAACAACTGACTACTCCAGCAGGGCTTCACAGCCCTTAGAGGAGGCTGGCACATTTTAGTTAAGGGTGAAGGGATAGTGCACAGGTTATTCAGGCTTTCCAAATTGCACTGTAGCTTTTTTTGCTTTCTACCTCCTTCAGTAAAAATCTGTTGTACTATGGTCTTTTTTTTAACTCAGCAATGGCAAAGGGGAAAATGCTGCTCCTGGGAAGCCTAGGCTGGTTGATTTTATAGCAAAGACTTTGGGATGAGGTGAGTGAGCCATGGTTTATGTTTATGGTTTTTTACCTAAACTGTCTAGAAAAGCAGAGCTCTGCTGCTGACCTTGATGCTCAGTGCCTGGGAGAGTGTTATGGCTTGTCTTTGCATTTTAACAGTTTTCACTAATTGCCTCTGCTACATCTCTTGGTAAAGCTGATAGAATTTCACACAACTAAAACAGAAAACAACATTTCAACAGCATAATGCTTAGTATTTCATTCCTTTCTCCTGCTATTTTTATGGCAAAATAATGGAAATATAACATGGAGATCTAAAGTTACAGAAATGTGGGGTGGAGGACTGACTGATGGGATTCAAACAGGGACGTGACTGTGGGACAGACCATTAGAAGCCTATTCTGAGAAGTGAGGGATATTGTGGTAGAGCTCTGACACATCTGATGACAAATTTCAGACCCACCAGAGAATCTGACTCAGTTCTCTCCACAACTGTCGTGCTTGGATGTGATTCAGCAAAACAGATTAGCACTAGAAAACTACTTGCTAGAGATGCAGGTGGGTAGCAGATTACAGTTATCACCTCAGAAGAAACTTTGTCTTTGGAAAGTAATTTGTAATTTTATAACTCATCCGAAATTACTTCTGCATAATGGTCCAGGTGTAAACAGTACTGCGTACTGGTCCTACTATACAAAAAAATGTGCAACTGCATTGCTAGCACTCTGTTACGAATGCATCACTAGAGCCTAGAATTAAGCAACACCAGCAGCAGATGACACATATTAACAAACAGCCAACCACTGGGTTACACTGTCTTCTTCCAATGTCTCAAGACATGGTCTGCTTTCAGGTCTGATAGTTCAGATTTCCAAGGAAAACACAGGAAGAGTTGTGGATGACTTAAGTGTGACTTTTCCTTCTGAGTAATGATCCAGTTTAGTGGTTCTTGCAAGAGGAATCTTTCCACTGATGCCAACAAAAGTTGACCATCATTCCCTAAGGCAGAGATGGTGAAATGTCTTGGTCTCTCTAGCTATATTTGTTTTAAGAAACAGTTGAGTTTCCTTGTGCGTAACTGTAGGCCAATACACTATCACTGATGACAATAGTTTGCCATGGCTGTTGAGAAGGGGACTGGCCTGTACTTCAGATCAAATGTATCCATGAAGAACCCTGCAAATTTTGTAAACCAGCTTCTGGCTGTTTAGTGATGCAGTTATAGTGAAGGACAAGGCAAATGCTGCACAACAATTCAAGGAAAGGAGGTTATAGTAAGAAACTACAACTCTAGAAAAGAATAAAGTAAAGGGAACTGGTTATAAATGAGAGTGTTTCACGAAGTCTCTTTAAGCAAAGATGCAAGTAATCTGACCAGTCATGCACTAAAGCCAACAAGAAGTTTTCACATAAACTGGTTGAACAAAGGCTACAACTACACAAACAAATTGAGCAGAATTGCATTTTCTGGCTCATATTTTGCATCCCTGTCCCACACCCCATCTGCTTCTCTTTTCTCACACAATAAAGTATCCCTGTCCAAACTGCTTGTTAGGAATAATCCTGGGCCACGCTGTGCCTGAACCATGTCAAAGCACTACTCAGACACATGCTATCTGCCACTGACTAAAACTATGCCTAGAAGTGTGCTAGCAATTACATGATCGAAGGACAATGCTCTGAACTATGCCCCAGACCTCCCCTCACTGACTCATATAGACATAAACAGAAAAAATGGGACAAAAACCTCATGAGGACCGGCTATGGTACTCATCGTTTCTCTTCACTAGGTGTTAGATTGTACTTATGTCTGCTTTTCAGGAGGTTCTAGTTTCATCTCAGCTCTGGCTTGAGGTTCCAGTTCATTCATTCAGAAGTTGTGTAAATGCAGAATGTGATTATTAAAACAAAATCTGTTCACACCTTAAAAATTTCAATAATAAACAAAATACTACCCAGTCAGCACTTACCCTATAAAGAAAAAATATTTCAGAAAGGTGCACTTGGCCAAAAGACCATTTGAGGACATAGATTAAGCCTGGGCTTCCACTTCTAAGCAACTGTGCAGCCAGGACAGTGCTGCTACACACAGAAGTCTAAGCTTGTTGGCTGGTATCTTTAACCAGTTATTTGAGGAAAAACACAGAAAACGTATTTCTAAAAATTATATATGTTATCTTATAACAATAAGTTCTGGTTTGAATTTTAAGCTTTTAGTATTTCTTGTAGGAATAAAATGGAAATACAAGCATTGTGAAGGCAAAAGAGCACTGGAGTTTCCATTTCCATGGCACTTTATAAATGCTGCCATTCCATATGGTGATTTTCAAAGCAAACTGCTTCAAAAGGAAAGGAAAGCTTTCAAAGCAAATGGAGTGGCTGTGCTCCAAGCAGAGGAAGAAAGAAGTTTTCAATGTATATTTGAGCTTTACAGTTCTACACTAAACTTTGGCACAACTCACAGCTGCTTTTTTAGCGGAATGATCAGTTTGTAGGTACTTGGTTGTTTTATTTTTTTTTTACTTCATGTGATTCTAGAGCTCCTTTCTGACACAGTAATTTTACTTTTCTTTTCTTTGGAGACATCTCTGAAAAGTGCATGATCATTATAGAAAATGAAAGACCTTACACTTGACAATTTGGGGAAAAGAATTAAAGACTAGTGCCAAGTAAATTTTCAGGACAGAAAGAGTGACTGCTGCTGTACATGATGTACCATGACCTGTTTCTTCAGCAGTGTTTGGATGTTTGCATTTGTTCAGCTGTGTTTGATCTCTTATCGCAGCTGGCTATCAGCCTGCTGCAGCTGCTCCTTCTTGACCTTTTGCTTGAAGTATATTTCCTTCCCAAAACTTGCTAGGATGCACAGGGTTGGGCTGCACTTCCTTGAGGACAATAAATGACATTGTCAAGGGCTTCAATACCTGCTAGGAGGCTTGTTCTGAATGTGAGGTACATTAAGAGGAGTGTGGTTACATACAGCAGAACAGGAGTGCAGAGGAAAGGAAGAAAGATCTACTGATTCTTATAGTGCACTTTCTTACAGCAAACTGGTGAAACTGTGGAATACCTCAAAATATATGTCTGTATTGGAACTACACTGTGGAAGAAAGAAGCACAGCTATCAGGCCATCTTACAATAAACACCTAAAACCAGTCAATGGATCTCCAGCCCTTGGATGCAATAAAAACCCAAATCACTGGAAGAGGATCTTACGGTAGCACTAGGGATATGAAGATCAATTTTCTATTCTGCAAATAAAGGTTGCTTTCCAGTTCCCGGTTTTCTACTGTCTGACTCAGAGATTGCTATGCAACACTCCAAGCAGCAGAGATAAAGTAGACAAATATCCATTTCTCTGGATTTCTTCTACCCAGACTGGTGGGACTGTAAGGGATCTCTTAAGACATTGTGGTGTTGCCTGTAGAGCAGAGGAAATGACAAAGTGACCAGGAGCGGACACAGAACCCAATTCTGACAGAGGTACAATCATTCTTTTCCTCGGGGTCCTCCCGAGCCACTTCAGGTCCTGTGGCAGGGTGAGAACACACCACCCCTCTCACTGTATCCCTGTTCTCTGCCAGAAGGAGCAGAGATTAAGGAAAGAAGTTGTAGCTCAACAGCTTATGAATTGTTTGGGTTTGGTTTTTTTTTAATGAGGTTAAATGTACCATTTTAGGCTTTCAGTCCCTGCCTATGCAAAACAAATAATTTGCATACAGCTGGGGTCACGATGGACAGTCCCTCTCATGAAAGGATTTGCAAATCTGAATCTTGCCTGGCATTTCAAAGTCAGTCAGGGAATAGGAAAGCCTTGAGCTCAGCATGTTTGCAGCTGTGAATTTACAGGCACAAAACAAGTTCAAGTTACGCCACTTGAGCCCATCACCTGAATGCCCAAGTGTGTGCATTTGGAGGAGGGGACCAGGCAAGTAGTAAGCATCTCTACACCCCAGCATGGAAGAGTAGCTCAAAGGACAGCAGCAGTGCCATCTGTTGACTCTGGGGACTCACCTTGTCTATGTATTCAGCTAACAGACCTGGCTTCCATGTTCAGGACTTTTTTGGGGGCTGTACTAGGTGCTGAATAAGAATTGTCTCCAGAGACACACTGGGAAAGCCCTGTACTTCCTCTGTGGCACATTTCATCCCTCAGGGCTGTCTCAGCAGCCTCTGGGTAATGACTTTCTGCAGGAGAATCCAGAGTGGACTTCAACACGGATCAATGGGATCTAAGGTGAAGCCGTTTATTAAAGCACACACACCACTTATATATCATTTCTCTATCAGTACACGAGCTACATTACATTGCTATTGGCCACA
>JAAGNO010020153.1:73417-84787 GCA_033439905.1 Ceryle rudis
CTTTAGGGTACCCTCTCCCGTACAGGGACTGTGTCGCTCGACGGACATCTCCGCACAATTGTGAATTGCAGACAGTCCCAGCCATGCATGGGCATCCCCTATGGCTTACTGGCCCCCTTTTCCAGTAAACATACCGTTTGTCCGCACCTGTATGTCAGGAGGTTGTTGCCCGCCCCCGCAACGAGCGGCTGGGAGTGGAGGCTCCTCCGAGGAATGTGCTCGGGGCGCGCCTGGGGCGTCCGCTCCGAAGTCGATCTCACAGCTGAGCAGAGGTCCTCCTGGCTGGCTCACCAAACTGACTTGCGGAAATCAGATTCCACAACTAGGACTGTTGTAAAGTTGGTATGTTTATTTGGCGCCGGACGCATGGGGGGTCACCCCACCACAAACGTGCGTGCCTCAGGCAGTCTTGTGCAACTTTTTATAGAGTTAAACATTTAATATTCAGTAGGGTTCGCAATGAGCCTATAGATATGCATTATCTATCCCCGCTTCACATGCAGATGATGTCTCCTCCCCTTTGAGCAGGCGCAGTATTTTCTGGTGGTGGTCACTAGGGGTCTTGAGGATCAAGGAAGACGTCTTCCTCACAGCTAAACTTTTGACCCCAGGCACCTGCGCATGCCCTGTAGTCTGTGGGCCATCATCTGAGCCTTCAATACTCGTTCAGACCGTACCTGCGGAGGCTGAGAAAATACGTGACTAAACCTATACAATGGGCCCTCATTCTCTCAGGGATGTTACAACCATTTATCTTCTCTGTTTGACAAGCTTAACCAAACACCAGTCTCCAAATCAGCCCAAGTCAGCAAAATACAAGCAACATAAAAGCAACATACAAGCCGGATAAGCAGGATACAAGTCCCTGTATCACATCCTTCTCCCTACCTGATGATAACTGACAAATACCTTAGGTGCTACATTCATTTTAAAAAGTAGGGAGCAGAGGACTTTTCTAAAAAGTCTCACACAACACAACAGGAGCAGACAGGGACCACAATGGGTCCACCAGTGGAGACCCTGCAGCATGTGGCATCTTAGTGATCATTTTTGCTGTTCTGTTCTTACTTACTCCTTGTAGATCGATTTGTTAGCATCACAAATGCACTTTCAGAATCTAGTGAGGCTCCAACATTTTTTGTCTGCAGGGCAAGGCACTCTTGCACCTTAAGACTCAACAGTCTCAAAAAACAAGTAATGGTGTGCTTGCTAATTAACAATAAATTTCCATGCCAACTAGTCATTAGTGTGTAAAAAGCATGCCACTAGCTTATCTGCAGCCTTATGAACAGACAACAACAATAAGGGCCCATGTCCTGGTAGCCCATATTTTGCATTCTAGGATATCCCTATAGATTTATAGGTTTGTCTTAAAGTGCATTCCATACACTGATTGATTAGCCAAGGAAAACACAGCTTCACAGAGCTGATGTTCCTTGTTCACCTGATTTATTTCCAAACATGCCTACAAAACTCAGCTGATAGCTCCAACCATATATCTGTTCATCTGCAGTCAGGCAAAGTTCCCTACTGTACAGAAGGTGTAGACTTAAGTATCATATTAAGTTTGTCCACTGGAGCAACTATCATCATTCACCACAAGCAACAAATCCACTCAGAATGATAGTGCTGAAAGCACTGAACAATTGCAACTTTCCAAAGAACCCCACACCGCATAAATAATAATCTTTTCAACATACACATTTTCTAATAAAGAAGAAACTATTATTCCATTGTCAGATGAACTCAATGACTTTAAAAGGAAGTAGCTGACCAAGAATGGAAATTGTTATCAGCAATTAATGCTTCACAGTAGCTAATCTATCTAAAAATCTAAACCTCTGTTTTTGGATGCTTTTAACTTTCTACCAATTTCTGCTTTTGAGTAAAAAATGTTTTCCATGTTGTGTAGGGTATGTGCAATGTCAAGGCCCAGATACACGTTACACTTATTCCTGCCACGTGGCTTTATTAAACATCTCAACAATAATTTAATTTCTAATTTGGTTCCTTCTGTAGAGGAATCAGGGTCCCCAGAGCAGCACAAGCAACCTTATGCTTACATAGCACTACAAGATGTATGCCATAGTAACACAAGGTGAGCTAGTACAGCAATACCAGTGATAGACACATTAAAACAACACGTCTGTAACTCATATGAAAATGTTATCACAGAATCACAGGATTTCCTAGATTGGAAAACACCTTTAAAATCGTCTAGTCCAATCAATAACCTAACACTGACAAGTCCTCAACTAAACCATATCTCTCAGCACCACTTCTGCACAACTCTTAAATACCTCCAGGGATGGGGATTCAGCCACTTCCCTGGGAAAGCTATTCTAACACCTGACTTATCCCACTATAGGCTGTGCTATTCTCTTTGCTTCCATTTCTTCCCAGTGGGAGCTGTGGAATCCAGGGAGCACACCATACAGCCTTTTACAGACTCAAGTGCTGACTGCATTGCTCAACCCATTTTTCCTCTCTGGATTTACTCCCTCTTTAATCTGCCAGTTCTTGTTTTGTCACAGAGTAGTAATTCACGTGTCAGTGCTTTCGTCTCCATAGTGTGGTGGTATATCAACATAAATCAACAGACATAAACTGACTGTTGTTAAAAGCTACAGCCAGCATCTGTACTCACAATAGTTCAATGATCCACACAGAAACAACAGTTACGTTTCCTAGTTTTATATTTTCATAAGTTAATGAAGAGAGATAGGTTTCTCCTGAGAGGTGCTGAAGCTCCACAAAGCATTATCTACCCTTCTTTCAAAAGCATAACTTTTGCCAAAGGAAATTACTCAGAATGCAATAAAATGTGTTTTTCTAACAAAACAAAGTCCAAATCCTGCTTCCTGGACCAACATGAACTTTCCAGTGGAGTACAATAAAGCTACTTCTTAGACCAGGGAAAATATTATTTGGGCATTTCTTTGAACCACATAACAGTGGTAACTAAATATAGAGAGACACACAATTCACTTTATTATGCTTTTGCTTATAGGTAACACAAAAATTCCTTAACAATCTTAATTTGATCCTGCCTGGTACATGCTGAAAAGCTTTCTGTGGTCCACTAATCCAAATCAAGTAATGGCTGTCCCAAACATCTCTCAGCAAAACCACTCTCATCTTAGTCAGTGTTTTCAAAGAATTAACTATAGATAAATTAGTTTAGATACAATTTAAAAAAAAATAATAATAGTAATTAAAAAGCCTTTTTTTCTTGCCTGTATGCATTTAAAGCTGTTTAAAGAGGGGGTTTTGGTAGTTCATACAGGGAAAATAGTATTTTTATTACTTGTATATCTGCCTCTGTACTGTGGAGCTGTTTAACCGCATCACCCCAGATCTGCCCTAGAAATTTTTACTAGTTTTGTACCATCGGGTGTGGGTGGGATGATCTATTTCTTTTTTAAGGGACAAAATCATAATGGCTTTTCATTTATATCATGAGGGGGAAAGTACTTGAGTAATGTATTACTTAGTTTGTACTTGAAATGCCATAAAGTTCTGCCAGCAAAGTACTTTTGACACCATAAACAATGTTTACATTAGATAAGTTGAGCATTTTGGTTAGAGACAAAGCTTTTCTAATGAGACTCTGAGGCCAGTAATTTTTTTTCTTATGAATGAATGTCTGCACTGTTTTTAAACAGAAATTTATTTCTGTTTAAATGGGATCTTCATAGAGCATTTTCCCATATAATAATCTCAGATATTTGATCCCAACAAGCAATAAAATGCTATTTATATTTAGTTCTTCTCATGTATTTTCACAAAGATACACAAAGTTTTATGTTACTCATTTTTTAAAGTTCAAAATCCTATGAAACAAACAAAAGTATAGGCAGTCCCTAGCAGTAGTAAGGACCGACAGAAAGGACAAGGGATGACATTCTTTAATTTTTTTTCTTCATGAATTTATATTACATATTTTCAGATAAAAACCCCAAACCAACCAACCAACAAAAACACACAGAAAAAACACATAATAAAAAATACACCTCAATAGGAAGTGTGTCATACTAACGTAATTGCCTTATGTCCCAAAGTCACAAAAAAACCACTGCTACCAGCAGAACCGGGAAAGTCAGAACAAACAGGGCTTTTGCACCACAATAAAAACTAATTATTGAACCAAAATTATGGGTAATCTTTCATGCATCAAATGAAGTCTCTTATGCAGATGTCAACTCTGACATGCATTTCTAGCCTTTGAATTGCTTCATTTGTGTTTTAAACATATGCACCTATTTACAGACAGATGCAACAGCAAGGACAGGTGATTCTGCCAAAATAAATACACACGAGCATTTCTGAAATTATAGACTTTGAACACTCCAGAGGAAATCTGATTCTCTAAAAGTTATGACCTTTAGTAGACTCACAAATTCATTAAGTCTATTCAGCCAGCAATCATGGTGACAAACCAGGTCTTGCCTTTTGCAGGCACTTGCAGGGTCTCCAGATGGCTTTTTTGTTACAACCAGACATTTTTGGGACTATGAGCAAAGTTCTCCAAGCATCAACAAGAGGATCCTGGATGTGCAAGTTTCCAGAGGATTTTGTACTGAATGTGGCCTGTGATGGGAGCCCATACTGTATGCAATGCCATGCAGGAGCACCATGGTCCTAACAGAATCCAAACTGTACTTCACAGGCTTAATGCCTAACATTGCCCTGACTGCTTTTATAAGCACTCTGCTCTTCCTTTACCATGACACCTTTTGGAGATTTTTAAAAAACTTTAAAAAAAAAAAAAGAAAAATTTGTGTACCTTATAGTAACTATGTGACTTTAACGTGAATTCTTAACTTGGATTCTACCCTTTGGGTCCTATTCAGCTCAGGTAGGTAAGATTGGGCTGCTTTGGCCAATGCCCAAAGGAGTGACTTGCCCCATATGAATACCTTATCTACCCTTATTACTTCAGGTTTCAAGGAGCCCAGAAGCCAAGGGATTTAACACCAGGAAGAAGAATTACTAATCCATGAAAACAAAGCTTCTCAAAAAAAAAAGGTTGCTGTAGTAACCTACAGCAGGCCTTCTCTAGAGTAGGCCTTCTCTATTTGTTCAGCAATTACCCACATGGATCCCACCTTCCAGTTATTTCAACACGTAACTCCAAGTGCATGAAAGTTTCCTTAAACACAGTCTTCTGAAGTGGGCATCCAATCTAGAAGAGCAGGCCACATTAGGAGCATTCAGAATATGGACCAAAACCCATAGAAATACTTTGGAGATTTCAGAAATGTAGTTGTTTTAAAAACAGGTAACTGCTGCTCTGCAAAAGATACATCCATTTTCTAATGTTTGTTCTGCCTGACAAGTTTGATTTGCCAAGATCTTCCGAAGAACAAGAAAGCACTAGTTTCAGAGCCATCCAGCCTCCAAAATGGACTTCCTCCTCATCTTTGATTATTTGATGTAGAATATTGAAACAATCTTGAAAACAACATGATTAGAAAAAACTTCTCATAAATGAGAAGAAATGTACAAATTAGCTAACACAACTGAGCTGTAAATTCTATAAGGTCCTACATACTATAGTTGCTTTAGATGGCAGCATGATCTAGTACCAAAATAAAAAAGGGGTCAGTCTTCCAGGTTTGGGTTCTCAGGTGAAAGACTGAATATCTTGTATGCCAAATAGCTTACGACATCTCCGGTAACTGTGTTTAAATTATTTTCTCATAATAGGATGGTTTCTTTAAAATGTTCTCGATTTTGCTGCAAAGATTACTAAACATGTTAGAAGAACACAGAGGTATTCAAATCAAAATGAGAACAAATTTAAAATAATAAGAGTGAATAAACAGAATCTACTTATTAAAAAAAAAAATCCAACTTACAGAAAGAGTCCAATAAATCAAATCATTTACTCCTTGAAAGAGAATGTTAATCTTTTATTGGCACTAACTCTTTCAACACCCAGTTAGTCATTACTTCATCAAAATTACAAATAGAAGAGTTAGTGGGTGCGCTAAGGCTGTCTTTAGATCTCCCAGTATTTTTTCATTAATGTTAATATGGCATTAGAACATTCTACACTCAGGTTAGTGACTCAGAATATTAGATATAGCCCTAAAGCAATCAAAGTGTCACCAATAGCTCATAGCACACTTTAGAAGCAATGCCCTGGAAAATATCCTTCGCATCTGAAATCCATCACTTCCTAAGAAACCTCATAAAAATTATAACTTTATTGATGCCTGCAGCAAGGCAGGCTGTACACAAGCCCCTCTTCCACAAGTCACTTCTTAGTGCTGTTATTAGCAATCATGAGTGGTAGAGCTGGCTGATAGGAAGCAAAGCATTGACTGTCATCATATTGAATCAGTCACTGCTGATATGGGCTAGTGGATAATGTAGTATGAAGTGACCACTTCTGCAGATCATGGCAAAACATCAAAAGGTCATTACAGAGGGTAAGCATGATACTCATTTCACAGTGTGTTTTATTTAATAATACTGACAGTGAATAGGGTTTTTTAAATGCCATAAAAAAAATGTTATTTGATGGCATCTAAATGCCTCTAAATGAGGCATTATTAGAGTAATCCAGCTTTATGAAAAAGGAATGAAACAACCAAGTTCAAGACATCTTTGATGGGGAAGAAGAACATAAAAATAACTTTAACGTGAAAGAAGAATGTAAAGATTTCTCCAATTCCATGTGATACTACCAAGTGCTGAACACTACAATCAACCTGAAGAGGAGATGAGCAGATATTATCTATACATGTCAGCCAATTGCACATCTTTCACCAGGCTCAACTGGTTTTTGGAAAGATTATTTTTCCTTCAGTACTCATTTCACTAGTATTACAAACAGTAGTGTTGATCTGTAATTTATCATTGCACGCTTTCACCCAACTGCAAAGCACCAGCTCTGTGTACACACAGAGACTTCCCACACAGCACCAAATCTGATACGGAAATAAAGAACATTCTTAAATTGTGTGACAGAGACCTAGGAAGAAAGTTCAAAGTAATCTAGGAGCAGTGTTTTGAAGGAAAAGCAGAACAGATTAATATCTCTAATTAAAAAAATGGAGATTATCTTTAAATGTTTCCCTTTGGTTGGGTAATTAACTGAGATAATGGTTGTAAATACATGGCCTGAAGTGTTCTTACCTTTCATGTTGAAGTAAGAAATGTTCTGAAAGCATACTTACCACATTAATCAAGTCTTTCCATGTGGGAGGACAAATTATTTCCCATAAATTGTGAAGCTCTTCTTCTGGCTTTTCTCTTTAAGCAGTAGAAATCCTACAGTGATTTCCTGTAGAGAGCTTGATGGCTTGCTACTAAATGAGCTTCAGCAAAATTAATCTGACTCCAAAGCTGCACTGTTTCAATACTCATTTGCATGGAATATTGTAGTGAGGAAATAAAGCCATGGTGCGTAGCTGGTTGGAACATTAGTTATTCGTCAGTCATTTGATAAGGCACTGAAAACTGTTTAAGAAATAAAAAAATGCAGTTTATGAGCACAACTACCATAGTTTGTACTCTGTATTATTTTTTTCAGAAATACATATTTTAATAAAAGCCCACATAGGTAACTGACAAGCTTGCTGGTGTAAATAGGATAGATGAACTGGAAACCAACTAACAGATCCTTATGTCATAGAGATAACAGATAAACTCAGAACTGCACATCTCATCTCAGCAGTCCAAGAGGAACCAACCATACCTTCAGAGCCGGCCTTTATCTGAGGAATAGTTTCTTATTTACTTTTCACAATCACAGTTTGGTTTGGTTTAAGTCAACCATGAGACGCAACACTTTATAAATTTGGCTTCAGACCCAAAATTGGCCCCTCCTGCTCAGAGCTACTAAGGAGGGCACATAACATGCCAGAGATGTACCAAAGACATCCCATCCTTTCCTGGGATCTTCCCTTTCCACTCTGTGCTCCTGAGAAGCACAATCATCAGCAGATGCAGAGAGGCTGCTTCTCACCTTGAGTTAGCAGCTGGGGACAAATTGACAGAAACATAATAATAAGATGCTGTCACTCCATTTGGCAATAAAATCCAAGAAGGAACATTCCTCCCCCAGACATTCAAACTGCTCCATATGCTCTTTGTGGTATGCTACATAGCTGCAAACCCCCACCTACATGCTAGTCAGAGAGTAGCTGAGCAGGGAAAGAGTCAAAATGTGCTACAGCTCCCAGCTGCTACCCTACACCCTGACATTTCTCGAGTAGGTGTACCTTTTGTGAAATAATACCCTGAGGCACTCGGCAGAGAATAAGGTTGTTTTCCCAAGCACCTACCGTCAGTCTCTGTACACACCACAAAATTGCTATAATCCTCATTGTTCTAAATGACTGCTTCAGCCTTAGTAAGAACTCTTTGGTTATATCAAATAAACACAAAGAACTTAAACATACCTGCTGAGAGACTGCAGATGCAAGATATGATATACAGCAAGCAGAAAAGCAGCAAGGAGGAAGCAGGAGGGACCTTTGAAAATTACAGGATATGTTGTCTCTAAAGCAGTTTTCTGATAACAAAACAAGGAAGAAGTGTTTCACACAATGATGAGATGACAAGAAGTTGTAAGAGAAAAAGGCATCACATAGGAAGGAGACATGAAAAAACAGAGCAGCAAAAAAAAAAAAAAGGAGGGAATATGGCAGTCATCACTTAGATTGCAAGCAACTGTGAGAGGTTTAAATTCCAGAGGTAATTTTCAGAGTCAGGCCAAAACAGGAATAGACGCAGAACTTATTCAGCACCTGTTCATCCACTACAGTCAAAACTATGCTTGTGAGCATAGTTTCTGATATTAGTGCACAGAGCCTCACTTCTGTACAAGGCTTGTACATCTTAAGCACATCTTACAGTGGTTCAGATGTATGCACTCAACTGTCTGGGATCTTTCCTTTGCTAATTTAGAGGGTGTGGCGATGAATTAAGCCCGAACCTTTTACCAGTGGTCAGGTGATAACTGCAGTGGTGACTTTGGAGGTGTGCGCACGTGTGTGGTGGGGAGGAGTCATGAGGGACAGCATAGCAACAGGCTCTTGTTCTGGGCTGGCTTCTCTGAGCTTGTTTTTATTCCAGATTCCAGACCAAGGATGCACTGTTTGTTCATGGTCTGTGGAGACTTAATTGTTAAAGGCTTTTTGGCTTTCTTCCCCATTTCCATTTGCTAAATTGCCATAAAATGCAGTTATGTTATGGCAAGGATTTTCACCTTTGGCATTTCTGAAGCTTCTAGCCTTAAGCCTTCTTGGTTTTTTACATTACTTCCTTGTGTCAGCAAGTGGTGTAGCTTCAAGAAACATGCTGTGTAGTCAAGATTAGCAGAGGAAAAGTCCTATGATACTGTGAACTGGGAGGCCAAGGAGTAAGTCTGACCCACTTGCTGGTTTGAAAAAGTCCCTGCTTAATCATTATGTTTTTGAGGCAACCTTGCTTAAGAGAAATGGCATCCTTAAAAGAAAATTCTGATTTCTCAGTCCTGCTAGTGTGTGTCATTGCCAGCACATGCAGAGAGACCCAAACACTTCACAGGATCTCTGCTCTGGCCCCAGACCCAGATTCTTTACCTCCAAATTCACAGCTAAGCCTCACTGGTAGAGGCTTCTGATTCAGAGGTCTATTAAATCTCCTCACAAGAACAACACACAAAAGATATGATGGGGCATCATGAGAAACCACATCTTGCATTCACTTTTCATAAATATCTTCATCAGATAAATCAGGAAATAAATAAATTTTTCCAGAGTTGCCAATTGGTATAACTCTCACAGTAAAGGAAAAAAAAAAAGCCAAGTCTACAAAGTGCAGACACAGGGCATGCTGTTAGTGGGAAGGTACAAGTTCAAATGTACTGGAAGTAAATGGGGTAAAAGGGCAAGAGTACTGAAGGCAGAAAGTATTCCTCATGGTGGAGTCAATCCGTCTACAGTATCTTTTGCTTCTTATTCAAAACTGTTTTGTTCTGAGAGTGTTGTTTAGCTACCTCTGTTATCCAAAATTTGCTTTATCCATAGACCAACATAACATCCCATTGTACTGTAAGATGTTTAAATGTTCCTCTCTACTGCAACATGAATATCCCCCCATCCACTTTGAGATCAAGCACAAGCTGATTGCATAATTCTGGACTAATACTAATTGTATATATTGTAAAAGCTGAGCCTATGGCACTAAATTCAGGTGCTCCATACTGTATCTTCCTGCAGTGGTGTCTAGCCCAAGCAATCTCAAATTGAAGTAACACATTTCATGCAATTTCATACCAAAACAATCTCATGCCCTCTTTTTACTTGGGGGAGATTGATTTAGTCAGAAACCCACAGTTACTATGCCTAATTAAGAGGTTCAGCACTGCAGAGCACTTTTCATAGAATGGCTTAATTTCTGCTTCTGTAGATGATTAGACACAAAAGAAGGTGCTAAAAATGTGTCCAGTAATTAATGTTCAGCAGTTGAGGGGGTTGGGGACACCATATGAAGATCAGGGCTGAAGAGGTCATGTAGTTACTACAAAATATGTAAAAGAGAGCAGATGCAATCAGGTATTTGCATCACTCTGCTTTACTGTTTCACACACATTTGCACATTCATACTGCTGTTGTACATCTCCACTAAAAGCCAGGCACTTATGTGTTATACTTATCCTTGTTATTGCCTGGATAAAAGCACCTGTCTCTCTCTTCAGTTATCAGAATTTTCAGTTACCCTTTTTAAAGAACATAATGCGTTTTAAAATTGGATGTTTTACATAAATTCACACAAGCATAGTAGTGTATGTTATTTTCATTGAGACAACGCCAAGTTCTATCTGCTTTGAGTGGCAATAAAAGCGCATAGAAACATATTAAAGGCCACTTGCTGAAATAAATGGAAATAATTAAAGTAATTTCTGATTATGATTAAAGAAAAGTCATTTCAGAGCGGTAACAATTGATAGTCAGTCAAATCTTGTTATTTAGCCATGGCACATGAGATTTATGTTTTGATCTCTATTAGTTCTTTAATTGTTTTTCCTTCAAGCATTGATTCATTCAGATTTGGTAGCTCTCTGGGGTTGTTATCAATTACTCAAAAAGAATTTGTCCTGGAAAAATTGTCAGTCCTCTTAATAAGTGGCAAGTCTGAGTGCTTAGCTGCATAATTCATGAATATCAACTGCTAATAAGAACTCCTCACTGAAAATACTAAAAGTTCATTGCAGTAACAACAGCCTTTAATGCAGAACCTTTTCTTATAATAACTGTCTTTATAAAAAGGTCTCTGTGTCATACAGATGTCTCAGTGGCAGACAGTGCTTCCTTTTTAGGAAGATCTGGGTCATGATTTCAGGTGAACTACTAAGCAGGAGTATCTGTGTGA
>JAAGNO010020153.1:86334-97242 GCA_033439905.1 Ceryle rudis
TCCTTAATTCACTGGCTTGCTGTCAGTCTATAGTTTTAGTATACAACATTTTTCTATGTTCAGAGCAACAAAGGAATGTAAGAATATGAAGTTTTATACTGGAAGAACCAGTGACATTTTCAAGTTGAGAAGTTCAATTACAGCCTTTTTCATCACAAGAAAAGTAGGAGTTTTTCTCATGCAAAAATACTGAATAGGTAGAAAATAGTTTGAAAAACAGGGATGAGAGGAGGCAAAAACATAGGATATGACTTCAGCCTCCATCTATAGCACAAACAAAACTCAAACATAAGCCTTGCTGATAACCAATAAAACTTCATTAGTGTTCCTTTCTTTCACCTGTTGCAGTCCTCTGTGCTTCTCAATTTCTTCTCAGACTGCCAAGCCACCCAAAGCAGCATTTCCAACCTCCTCTGACACATCACATAGCACGCGAATAAGCCTCTTCTGATTCCACAGTCTTGCAATAAGGTCCACAAGAAGAGACAACTCAGCAGAGACTTTTCCCTGAATTGACTGTTTCTGCAAGTGGTGTGGCCAGACACCATTCCTACAACAGCCATGCATGGCTATGCTTCCCACAGCTCTACACATGCTCCTCCATTATTCTCTCACAAAAACCTGCATCCCCCTTTCTCCGAAATAACATCAGTTTGTACAAGTCAGGATGCAGGAACCAGGTTTTCTACTGTCAATTTTCTGCTAGAAGTAGCTGAAAGACTTTTGTTTTCCTGGACTGCTGGCAGAGTTCCTCTATTGATTTACCTTATCTTACTTGACTCTCATTGACTTGACTTAATTTGATTTCACAGATATTTAATTTAGCTACTTAAAACACTAGCACTAAATGATGAAAGTTATGTATGAGACAGTACATTAAAGTGTAAGGGGGATAAAGGGGATCCCAGGTGGGTATGAAATAGCTTTGACTGTCCAATGTGATGGCTATTGATTTGCAAAATACTGTGAGAACAGAAAACTGTTTCCAGAGATCTGCCTGACTAGAGTTTTACAGACCCCTGCAGAAGCACAGAAAAGATAGTAAATTTCAATCAGGTTTCTAAATTGTATTAAATAATAAGGGCTAAAAAAACCAAACCACAACTGTTTGCATCCAGATCTAATTAAAAAGCTAGAAAAAAAAACTGCAGGGTTATTCTGGCTTCATGGTGAAGCAAAGCACGGAACAGGTCTAGATGAAACACTGTGGAAACAGGCATGAAATCAGATACTATGAATATTGCAAAGAAAGGTTTAAATAAAATATAACCAATGGGAATCTCTTAGTAGATCATATTTTTGTTTCCAAGCAGATGAACTTTAAAGGGAAGATGTTTAATAAGTAACATTTCCCTAGGTAGTGAGAGTCACTATGAAACTGCAGTAAGAAGAGAGAAAAAGGAGGGGGAGCTGGAGGGCAGAAGCCAAGTGCAGCAGAGCAAGGAGCAGCAATTAAAAACTGCTGCTACACAGTGCTAGGGCATTTAAACGAACCAGAAGATTGCAAGGAGTGAATGAAACCCTGAGAATCCTCCAAAAGTATTTTAAATACACAGAAAAATGTCACATGTGAAAGACATTTTTAAACAGTGTTACTAAGAAGTTGAAGGAACCACACAATAAGATACACCAACCTACAAAAAAAAACCAACCCCAACAGACTCATGTAATTAATCAGTTTCCAGAGATGAACAGATGGCATTAGTAACAAAAATGTAAAATGCAATAGCTGAAATGAAAGCAGAGAAAGTTGATGCAAACTCTACCACATATTAGAGACTCACAAAAAGCTGGTTAAAAAGCTTGTGCACAAACACAAGTCACAAATCAAAAAGGGGTAGAGGCAATACACTGAGGAGAAAGGGGCAAGCAAGCAGCATGGGGAAAAAAAAAAACAAAAACAACCCAGCACTCATCAATAACATACGTGCAAGAAGGAAAAAGAATACAAGAAGATAACTAGTGATGTTGTGTAGAATCCTTAATGGAAAAAAAAAAAAAAAGTATTCATAGAACCATTTTGTCAGGGGGTTCAAAATCAAATTCACTGTCAGTGATTTTGAGATTTCTCACATAAGACATTAATGAAACACAAAAATAAAAAGTAAAAGTTTAACCTTTGCTGGATTATATGATCCTGTTCTGGCAGAGGGGTTTGACTTGAAGATCTCCAAGGTCCCTTCCAATCCCTGACACCCTGTGACCCTGTGGCATCCCCAAGTAAAAAATAAGATAGCAGTAGATGAACAGGAAATCAGAAGCCAAAGACAGAAAAACAACACTTTTTTCTTTTTTTTCTATGTTAAGTCTAAAGAGTGAAAATTAAAACTCTACAATAAGATCAAACTGAGATCTTTAAACAACAATTAGCCACATGAGAAAGTATAAAGACTGAAATTTCACAGAGGGAGTAAAAGTCACAGCTTCCAACTAAAAAAAAAAAAGTGCATAGATTAACTTGCACTATAGACACAAAACATGCAAAATTGAATGAAACCAGGATGATTATGAGTCTCTCAGAAGTTCATAAGCAGTGACACTCTTGTTTATTACTGACCCTGAAGAAGTAGAAATGCTCCTGCAGATATCCATCCTTAGAATTATCAGTGAGATAATCATTAGGATTTTAAACTATCTGACATGTTCTCAAAGACTTTGACATGGTCTGACATGGTCTCCAACTACATTCACCACCTGAGACAATAAATGGAGTAAGCTTCCACAGGATACGGCCTCAGCACATTGTAACTTGAATGTTGATAGGAGCTGGAAGCCAGCTACCACATCCTGAAAAATAAAGTGGTGAATGAAAAGGCAATCAGTATGAGATCAGCCAGGCAGAGCAGAAGTATCACTCCAGCAAAAGGCAGTGAGCTGCTGGATTGTACATCAGCTTCATTATCAACAGATGGTCAAAAAATACTTGGAAAGAACATCTAAAAACAAATGTCTACTTGAAAAAAGTCTAGCTAACTGCTGAGGCAGCGTGGCATTGCTATATGAAAACACATTAACTGAACACGAACACTGAACTCGCAATCACATGGAAAGTGGCAGCCTTCCCTCTTAAATGAGAATTTTAAGGCAGGCATTAAGAGGAAACAGGAAAACAAAGCAGAGGTATCCAGGCACTTGTATTTGTTATTCTGTCAGGCCAGCCCTGTGAGGGGAAGAGTTCTTCACTGTGCCCATAAAGACAAGAACCGCAGAGATAAGCTGAGCCAGCTTGAAAGCACTACTTAAAAGGCAGAGTGGATCATCAAGAACGAGAGTGTTGTCAAAAGTCTGAGCCACCGTCAGAGAGAAGGCTATTTCTGAACAGACAGAATTACCAAATTCAGCCAAGGGCACTGGGGTAAGTTGTCATGATACTTGCAGAAGTCAAGCTAAGTGGCAAAGAGATAATGACAACTCATAGCACTACCAGAAGGTCATGGAACAAAGCTGAAATGGGATTTTGCTGCAAAACTACATGGATCTATCTCTCTATACTAGGAAACAATATTCAAAATTGAGAGTTTAGAGTATTTCTGGTAACAGAGAAAATTTTAAAGAAAAAAAAACAAAACAAACAAACAAACAAAAAAAAATCTCAGCAGAACAATATCACAAGCCAGGTGTTGTCTTGCAGTGAGTTTGTAGAAATATGTGCATACCAAATTACCACCTTATTACCATCACATAAGGAGGAAAACCAAATCTTCTATTAAAATCCCAAAGAAAGCATTTTTTAAACAGAAAGAAAAAGTGCACTTTTGGTTTGAGAAACCCTGCCTCAATAATATTAATGCCAAATTATTTCAACATGTGATATGAAGAGAAATACATTTACATTTTCTATGGACCTCACTGGCTCCAGCATGTTTACAGACAGAAACAACAGTAGAAGTGATCATTCAGAAGAAAGATGATTGCAAAGTGCCCAAGAGGTCCAGGCCTGATAGAAATACAAAGACTTTGTCAGTATCAATCTTTCTCACTGTGAGAAATTGCTACATATGTGGAAAAGCTTATTTCTGATTTCCCTCTGGTGTAGGAGGAATGAGCACGTCACTAAAATACCATTAGTTTGGAGAGTATTGCGTTTCTTTCAAATTAGTGATAACTTTGTATTGACAAATACTCAAAGTCAGCTAATCTACCCGAACCCAAGGTTATTTGGTTTTAAATTTACTGTCTCAAACAATAATGACAGAGGGACAAGTTATGCGGTCTCCCTGTACAGGGTCCTATGATCTTACATAAAACACCTGAAAACAATTTTCAGGACTTTTTACTTGGTGAGGACAGCACGTGTGCAAGAAGAAACAGGACCAAGACACTGCATTTTTGTCTCACATAGAACAAGAGGGAACTGAGTCTATAGGATAACTTACCTGCTTTAAATGCTTTTAGCCACAGAGGGCTCATTTGGAAGCATTTCCTATCATGGATGTGTGTGTGTGAAGGTACGTGAGAAGGAAAATGGTTCCTGATTTCAGTCTTCTCTCTATCCTGCTCTTTTATGCTTAGCTGCCTATGACTCTGTACAATTGTCTACGAGCTACTGTAACCTACATGTCAAGGAATCAAGAACAGAAAATGGTTTAATGAGAACATAACTCTTTTCCTTTTTTTTTTTTTTTTCCCTCTCTCTGTTTAAGCTACTATATAATTTATCCTTCCTATCAAAATATCATCAGACAACCTTAACCCAGTCCCTTGGTAATGCTGTTATTACTGCAAGGCAGTGTTTCAGTCAGTCTTGCTTAACACATTAAAATACTTTTTCTCCCTCTCAGCTTGATCCAAAATGCTTTAAACTGATAGAAGAATGCCAGGAATGTTGCAAAGGCTCAAGCTTGACATATTGCAACTACAACCGTAGCACAGCTGAACTGTATCACAGCTGCATCACCACAAGAGAGTACATAAAGAAGCAGCCATGCTTTCTAGAGGTATTCAAGGCACAGATACTTTTGTAAAAATAGGGCTGACAAACTGGTATATGATTTGAATCTAGGAAGCTGCAAGAGAAATATTCTGTGTGTACTGCTCAACAGGACATAGACTCTATGGGTTAATTTTCCACCTCTGCCTCACACTTGAACTTCACAAAACTAAAGTTTTAGCTTCTCTCCCCATGAACTGCTCAACAAGGCTAAGAGGAATTTAAGATCCCATAACTGAAATTAGTAATCATTATTACACTGTCAACACTAGAATACAAGAGAGATGTTCTTAAAAATGTTAGAAATATTTAGACAAGAATCAGAAAACCAGTTCTTGAGTCTGTTGGGTGTCAACATATTGCTTCAGAATCCAAAGCAGCATTTCAAACATCCAACCATGAGCTTAGTGATGTCACTTTTAATAAGACAATTAAAGAAATATTAAATTCCTATTCATATCTTCCTTCTTACAGAATGGGCACTGATTAATTAGTTCTCAATGAAAAAAAGATCATCAGCTTTTGTTCTATGATAAAACTTTCAATTGCAATTTTTTCACTCTCCTGTGCTTTCCACTGAATCTACTCCAGCTACTATGAACAATTAGTAATGTTTCCAGAATGAAAACATGGAACTGTTCCTGTCTCTTCCCACATGCCAGAGCTGACAAAAATGAAACAGAGTGACACTGCCAACAGTTTTCACCTGATCACTCATCCTTGCTGAAAATAAGTGTACAAATAATAATGCGAGGCATAACTCAATCTTACTCCTACTTGAATTATACTAATTTTTCTTTAGACTGAAGTGAGAGGAGACTCTTCATATGCCAATGCACAATCTGTAACCAGAGCAGATATCTCTGTGTATACTTTTCATTTCTCATATGTAACTTTGCTGGGAGGCACGGAGGTAACACAAATCAAAACCAAAAAAACCCAAACAGGTCACGAACCCAGAAAACCAGTCACAATCCCTGCATCATAGCATAGGAAACATCTGGCCATGATAAGCAGTCACAAGTTGTTTACAGGACTATGTTAAACAGCAGAATGTGTAAGTTTATTGTTTCCACATAGCCACAGGCCTGTCACATATGTTGGAGCTGGTCATGACACTTCCATGCAAAAAACTTGTGAAGCAGTAGTTTAAAGCAGCTACATTTTACACAGAATTATTTTGCCAAAACATTTGATTTTTCAAAATATTCCCTAACTTTATAGCTAGAGGCTACTAAAATAAACAGCCTTACAGTTCTTCAGGGTAACCCAGTTAGACAAAGCCAAAAACCCTACACAAAGATGCAGCAATAAGTATAGATGTGATAAAGCAAAGCATTGATTTCCAGTCCACTAAATTGCTCCTTTCAAAGGCATCCACATCCTTACACTGGCTACACAGGAAGATTAAGTTCCTTTGTTTTCCTTGCCTAAAATTAGCTGACGCAGAAATCCTCTTATGTCCTTATCTTCAGTATACTCATCTTACAATAGTACCAATAAGTAGCAGATTTCCTTCAAGAGCTCATAAATTAATTTCTTTTTCTATTTAACATTCAACACATTTTGTACTAACAAATCTTTAAGAGCTTACTGGACTTCAATAGTTCTGTCCCTTCGGTAAAGACTTATGAAAATCTGGTCAAGACTTTACTGCAAGCACAGTCACAGTAATAACAATGCATAGTTCATAAGGTTATACAATTAACACCATGGTAATCTGCTTTCAACTATCTGTTGATAACTATCTCAATTGACTGTGATAACATTCCATACCATTACGCAACTCCTTTAAGCAAAGCTGAGAGGGACATATAAATGCAGATCTGGGATGAGGTGGTGAACAGAGAAAGCTCCTTTCTCACTCATGAAACAGCTGAAACAAGCAAGCAACGATACCAGCAGTATGTCAACTGACAGCTTTCCCTCTAATATCTTATTAACACAGAAGCATTGAGTAGGTTGTGAAGCCTCAGAGGAATGTAATCAGTAAAGACTCCTTTAATCCTTCAGCCATGTCCTATCCAAATCATGAGGAAGGAGAAATGTCAAGAAGGTACATGCCCTCAATGAAGAGAAATAGGAACACTCTCCCCAGCAAATGAAAAGTATTCAATTGGACTAAGACTAATGGTATTAGTTATGTTCTAGTTATCTGTTCTACTGGTACATTTCCCAAAATTTAGCACCATTCCCCTTCAAAGATCCCAATGTTTGAATGTAGCCTCTGAGTACTCAAACCACCCCTTAAAAGTTCCTAGGCAGTCCAAAGGCCTGGACATTTACATTTTGGCAAAAGGCACTCAAGACTACAGATGTGGCCACTGTGACTGCCAACAGTATATGACAAAAGGTAATGGGAGAAGACAGCCCTATGCTGACCATGGCAAAGCAAGACAAAGCAAAGAGGCTGGAGGCCTCAGTTCTTGCTTTGATGCCAAGCAATAGCATTTTTATTACTCAGCTTACAATAAAAATAAGAATAAAAAAAATAATTCCCACAAAGTTCACAGTAGTGTTCAACACTTGGAAACAGAAGACAAATGAGAGGTTCCCTTTGAAGTTCCCAGATGATGGTGCAAAGTACACCCTCAGCAAGGCTGCAGACAACACAAAACTGAGAGGAGTGGCTGATATGCCAGAGGGTTGTGCTGACATCCAGAGGGACCTCAACAGGCTGGAGAAATGTGCTGACAGGCAGGTCATGAAGTTTGACACAGAGAAGTGCAATGTCCTGCCCCTAAGAAGTGACAACCCCTTGCACCAGGAGAGGCTGGGGGCTGATAGATTACAAAATACCTTGGCAGAAAAGGACCTGGGGTCCCTGGTGGACTCAAGGTCAAACCTAAGACAATAACATGCCGTTGTGGCAAAGAAGGCTAAAAGCCTCTTGGGACGCATTAGGAAGAGTGTTGCCAGGTCAAGGGAGGTGACCCTTCTCCTTTACTCAGCACTGACGTGCCTACAGCTGGAGTGCTGTGTCCAGTTCTGGGCTCCTCAGTACAAGAAAAACATGGACATACTGGAGAGTCTGTGGCAGGTGCAGCTGCACCCTCCCCCCAGACAAAGCAAACAGGGTGTGCCAGAGCAGTTGGACACCTTGGCCATTAAGCTGTACTTCCCAGTGCTTAACTCATGCCTTGGTGTCTGGACCCCTTAGTAAACAGACTTGGGCTCTGCGCTTGTCTGTGTTTTTTCTGGGCTTATCCTGACAACCAGTCAGAATGACCACAGTGCACCTTTGACTAGGGTATAAATGGGGTCCTGCCCAAGAGCCAGAGAAGTTGGTTCTCCACAGAGCAGTGGGCCTGGCAGTCGGACCCTCCCCTTAGACACACCATCCAAGGACACTTCAATGGATTGAGTGAGTCTCCATGGATTGAGTGAACCTTACCCCCACACTCCCGCTTTGGGTATGTGATATCTTGGGCACTCTGGTGTTGGAGGTTTCCCCTTAATGAGTGAGCATGTGCCCATTTTGGTTCATCTCTCTTTAAGGTTTAGGAATTAGTTCTGCAGTAGTTAATTCCCAACAGACATCCAAGCTTGTATTTAGTCAGAAGGAGCACTGGGCAAAGTTTCCCAGGTTGCAATAAAACCCATTTTGGATAGCAGCTGCTCTTTGCTTTGTGGGTACCTCTGTGACGGAGTCTCCAGCAAAGGGCCTTCCAACCTCAACCACTCTGATTGTGTAGTTTTACTCAATGCCATTGGACAGCAAGATGAGTAGCAGCTATCACTATATGACAAATAACAATAACTACCTGTGGTGATCTAAGGCTGCCCCTTATCAGTGGCATACTAATTGTGGTTCAGCTTGCAGCAGGGGGAGACATCAACTAGAAATTTCATGGTAGGTTTCATTGTCTGCTCATGTGTGTACATGCACGTGTGCCTAAGGACTTATGCATGAAAATAATGCAGCTGAGATACAGCAACACATTACTACGCAAACAAGAACCGAAAAAACATCCATTATGGAGATAATACTGAGAAGAGAAGAATACTGCGTTGTTACACATTTAAAAACAGAAAAAAAAGTCCTTGTAATTTGTGCTTCTAACTTCCTTTTGTTCTCAGCCCAAGTTGCCACAGGTGCATCTCAGCAAGCTCAGGGGTGGATAATGAAATCTGCCCTGAGGGCTGCACAGGCACAGAAACACCCAAACACTCTGCAGTGTTAGTAAAGACGTATCTATAGGACCTTGTAACACTGTGAAAAGTGACTTGATGTTGTAAAAAACCCCAAAAGTTTGCACCAGGTCAGTAGTTACCTTTATTTTACAATGGACTTCTAACCTTTGCTGCGGTATGGCACCACAACTGCGTATCACTTGTGACAGGATAAAATAGAAATCCCACAAGGTTTATAAAGCTGTGGTGGGAATGGACTCCACTATAGCCAAGATAGGAGCTTCCCCTTGATAACACCAGTATGTTTCTTGGTTGATTCCTTTGCCTCAGTCGTGAGAGAACCAGCAAGCACTTCCTGTACTTAAGATTGCAAGCATCATAGCTTTTGGTAGAAAACTACTAAAATATTCACAAGTCAACCAAGCCAATTTGAAATATGCAGCACTGCAGCTGCTGTGCCAAGGCTATCAAGTGCTAAGCACTACAGTCACAAGGAGAAGGCACATTTAATGAGCCAGTACATAGTTATGATGTCTCTGATCTGTCTGGGTTTTTTTGCTACTGTGTTTTCATAAAGCCTTTCCTGTACTTAGTATAAATCTTACTCCATAAAGATCCTTTTTTAAGGAAAACTTTTAAAACTCATCCCCCTAATGAGCTAAATTTTTATGATCAAAGTAGAAGACCTGCTTATGCTCTAAGATACATGAGGTATAAAAGCACAATCCAGAAGAAATTAAATTCAGCTTCAGAACTACATGAACTTGGACATTACTGAAATGAAGGGGGTAATTTCAGGCTCTGTAAAAATGTAAAAAATTCACAGCTTAATGACTGCTATGTAGGGAAGACTTTTATATGGGAACATTAGGAACCCTTGGGTGCTGTTTATACAAAGTCCACTCTTACATAAAAAACAAAACATCACATTTTCTCTTGCCACTTACAGTGGAAGACTTAACAATTTCTGCAGCAACTGGTGCATTTCTAACATATCCAATAGCACTCCACAGACTAAGTTCTCACTGCACAGTGTTACATAAATCTTCGCATCTCCTTGTCCACCAAAGCTTCATCAATACTACGCTTTCAGTTATTGCTACTCCTTCTGAAGCAGCAAAGGAGAAGGAAGAACTGAGTAAAACCTGGGTTTATTGTTTCTAGGAAAGAAGAGGTTGGAAACTGTAAGATGAGAATATAGGATAGCATAAAGGGGGCCTATAAGAAAGTACTTGATGGGGGCCTATAAGAAATATGGGGACAATCCATTTAACAGTGCCTGTTGCAAGAGGACAAGAAGAAATGTTTCTGAACCATAAGAGGATAGATTTAGACTAGATAGGAGGAAGACATTTTTGCAATGAGGATGGTGAAACACTGGTTGCCCAGAGAGGTGATAGAAGTCCCGTGCCTGGAAACATTCAAGACCAGGTTGGACAGGGCTCTGAGCAACCCAATCTAAGTAAAGGTGTCCTTGCTTCATGGGGGGGGGGGGGGTCGGTCGGCGCTGTAGGCGGGCGGGCACATGGGGCTGAGTCACGCTGGGCAGCGCCCTATCGAGGGTGCCCGCTCCTCACTCCGGGCATTGGCCCTTCCTTTCCCGCGAGGCGGCTGCTGTGCTCGCTCTTCGAGGTAGGAGAGCGGGGGAGCCGCCGGCGGTGCGCGGAAAATTCTCTGCCGCCGGCACACGGCGCGGTCAGCGGCTTTACCGCTGCCGGAGGCAGCCGGGAGGGGACCAGGGCTGCTCCGCCGGCTGCAGGTGCAGTCGGAGCCCAGCTTCCCTCCCGGCTGTTCTCACCTGCGGCTTCTCCTTCGCGACGGGGAGAGGCAGGTTTAAAAGGCTG
>JAAGNO010020154.1:0-24899 GCA_033439905.1 Ceryle rudis
CACTCTGCCTGCTCGCACACAGCACTGCTGGATCGAGCTGAAGCAATTGTTTTCCCTGTGTCTGGTAAGAGTCTGGTCTGGTTTACCTTCTCTTTCAGCTTAAAGGTGATGCGCCTAACCTGTGAGGGGCATTGCTTTCATAGTTCAGAGGCTTATACAGCTACAGTACGTAAAGAGTAGCTTTAACTGGTTAAAAGGAGATCCTTTAGAAAGGAAATGTTTTAAAGGAAAAACAAGTCTGTGTCTGGCAAACTCTACAATATGGAAATAAATAGCCTGCATGTTTATTCTGCTTTTCAATTGAACTAAGGAGTTATTAGGCTGACAAGACATTGCATGGAACAATAATTTAATACCTGTCTTTTTCCTTTATTTTCCTTTAACACCTGCATTTTTTCCTTTGAAATGTAGCTTTTGTGGATGAACAAAGAAATGGGGTGATTTAAGAAGAGGGAATGTAATGTTTTATACCAACTTTAACAAAATGTTCTGGAATACTTTTGCAAATATAAATCAAAACCTGTGAACATTAATACCAAGATGTTCGAGTTTCTAGTTGTGGAATTATAGTTACTTTGTTCTACTAATTTCCGTAATTTAAAGTGATAAGAAACTAAGTCGAAGATTAAAAGTGTTCAATGTACAATATGCTGGTAGCAAACCATGCAACATAGTTTTTTGTGTTTATTTGTATGTTTTTGCCCTTTACATTCTGTAGCTTGGATTACAAAATGTATCATTCTGTAGCTACATGAGTGTATCCATAGAGGCTGAAAAAGTGTTTAAATATTTTACATTATTAGTAGCTTTGTGGTTTGCACAGAGGGAGGAGGGAGGTGAGGAGGATTCTGTCTGTGTAACTTCCTAATTTTGCACCAGAATAAGTACATTTAAAGCTTCTGTACCAATGTGGATTTAAGAGATTAGAAGTGACACTGACACTGACAAATCAGATGCAATAAAGGATTTAATTGACTGGAGGAGTTCAGGGGCTACTGTATGAAGAATCCAATAACCGGTTTAAGTAGTCAAGTAGTGCATCTAATAGGAAATAAAAAATAGCAGGCTCCAATTAATTTAAAAGCTTGATGACATTTATTTTATAGCAATGAGAATTCATTAAATACATAGGCCACTTAAGAACTTTCTGCATTTATTTCTGTAATCCATGATTACACAATGCAAAGTTTTAAATACTGACGTATGCAGTGAGTATTACAAGCGCTTGTAAAATTGAGATATAGTGTCATTCAATATACCTATGACTTGGTCTGATTTAATGACTATCAGAAGAATAATAGTTATTTTCAGTTCAAGCACCACTTAAAACAGTATTGTTTATCGGCTGTATTATACTTTTGTACTTTTTCCTAGTCCAGTCCTGTCTATGCAGTTCCTGATATTTACCATTCATCTCTGGATATTAATGTGCCCAAATAGTCCCAAACTTGCATTAAATGCCATATCTATAATATAGATGGGTTTAGAACAATGTATTTTTGTTAAATTGAAACCTTCATTATGGTTTGTTGCCTTTTTGCTAGCAAAAACCAGATATTCCAGTTCAAATATAAGATGACCATGGCCTGTAAGGGAGAGAGGTATTTGACGGTTTACTATTTTAACCTTCTTTCTTAGATCATTATCAACCTTAACTAAAATTTATCTTATGCCAATATTGCAACTATGCTATTTTCTTTTTAAATGAAAAAGTAAAAGTATTTGAATCTCTCTCTCAAGTTTACATACCTACACACTGAATAGGTCCATGTCATTTATCAATGTTGCCTTGCTGGGCTTCATGTCAGATTCTGTTCCTACTCTGCTTACCCAAAATTCTCATATGAACTAATTATCTGTTATTTCTGATGAAATATAGGATAATGGATATAATGTAGATTTAATGCTGATTTGCTACACACTCACAATGTTATGATTCAAAGCATTCAAAGACTGGTTTTAATATATGAGTCCTTTTAAGTACTAATGTATATTGCTTTACTAGGTAGCAATCATGGACCTGGGCAAGCAAAGAAAACAATGTTATGATAATCCAAAACAATAACAATCAACTTCTTAGAGGAAATTAGACTTTCTAGTTCACTTCAGTCTTTCAAAAGGAAGATAAATAATTTCTGGAAAATCATTTTATGGGAAAAATATGGATTCTTTTCTGCTTACTTTCACTAAGAAGCTAACTTTATCTTAAAAAACTGAAGGCAACTATATTTCTTGGATAAAAGTAATGTTACAACCTTTGGTTTTGTCTTTAATATAATAAAGATAACTGTGATAATGCTAACACACTGTTTGCATAGCAGATTGACCATTGGTCTGGAAAACAGTCCTTCTTGTCCTCTGCTTGAAAGACAGATTTTGTCCACAGAGCGTGCTCTGTGAAGTCCGTATTCCATCAGTGGCACACTATATTAAAGGAAGAAGTAGCATTATGTTGCTTTATTGTAAGAATAGGTTGTTTTGTTTGTCTGATTTTCTATGAATGAGTCAACTCACACATTTTCACAATGACATCAGGTAACAGCCCTTAAAATGAAGATTTGAGTCATTCCTCCTACACGAGATACTCGCTTCTCTTGTCAGAGAATTTTTAGTGAAGTGACAAAAGAGGGCTATTTTTTAAAATAAAAATTCATTACATTTAATCTTTCTTAAAGAAAATAAAGGTGTCAGCTAACAGAAATATGATAATTACATTGACTGCTGAAAAAGCATCTATATCACCAGTAATAAGAATATGAACTAAAAGTAATTCTTCTTCCTCTATAACTGGAAAAGGAAAATTATTCCTAGAAAATACAAATTAAAGTAAATTGTAGCAGCACATTTTCTTCTGTATTCAGTTTAGAATCACTGCAGGAGACAGAGGAGTTCCTTTATACTCCAGGCTTTGGTCCAAGTGTCAGGTTTTTGGTTTATCTAGGACAGATTGGAAGGAGGTTCTCTAGAAACTTATAAGCAGCTCTGTGGAAAAAGACCTGGGAGTCCTGGTGGACAACAGGATGACCATAAACCAGCAATGTGCCCTTGTGGTCAAGAAGGGAAATGGTATCTTGGGGTGCATCAAGAAGAGTGTGGCAAGCAGGTTGAGGGAGGTTCTCCTTCCCCTCTACTCTGCTCTTGTTAGGCTACATCTGCAGTACTGTGTTCATTTATCAGCTCTGTTTTAAGCAGGACAGGGAATTGCTGGAGACAGTACAGCAAAGAGCTACAATTAGGGGACTAGAACACCTCTTTTATGAGTAAAAGCTGAAGGAGTTGGGTCTTTTTAGTCTGGAGAAGAGAGGACTGAGGGGGGATCTTACCAGTGCTCTAAATAGTTAAAGAGCATGTGTTAGGAGAATGGCACCAGTCTTTTTTCAGTGGTGCCCAGTGACAGGACAAGAGGTAAAGGAGCACAGACTTGAACACAAACAATTTCCATCTAAACATGAGGAGGAACTTCTTTACTGTGAGGGTGACAGAGCACTGTAAAAGGCTGCCCAGAGAAGTGGTGGAGTCTGTCTCAGGAGACATTCAAAACCCACCTGGATGTTTTCCTTCGTGACCTTCTCTAGGAACACCCTGCTTTGGCAAGGGGTTTGGACATGATGATCTCCAGACGTCCCTTCCAGCCCCTATCATTCTGTGATCCTGTGATAAATTATAAATTTTAAAAACATCCACAAAACCTCATGCTGCAACCATTCCCCTTGTCCATTGCTGAGATTCTTTATGTATAAGGGTAACAGAAAAGGAGACCTCAGTCTATTCTATTCCTCTGTCTTTTTCTCTTTACATCTGCTGCCCAAGCAAAAAAAAAAAAAAAAAAAAAGAAAAAGAATCATTTTCACCTATGTAATTCCAAGATTTTTTCATTTCTCTATTTGTAAAGTCAGAAGGATCAGAGATTACAGAGTACTTCTAATGTCAGAGATAGAAATGTGGATTTGCATCCATTCCTCCATAGTCATTGGTTTCTTTTCTTTTGGAAAGAAATCTAGATGCACAGGCATGGAAAGCACACCTTGGATGTCCTCCAATAGGACACCTGTCTAGATGATTCAAGAACCAGTAATGTAGCTCACACATCTGTCACACAGTCCAAACACTGATAACTTTTTTTCTTTCTTTCTTTTTTTTTTCTCTTTTGTTTTGAATCTTAGATGAAGTCAAATGGATGACAATTGTATATTTCCACATAAGACTGTGACACTTTGAGTGCATAGAGTCAATCCTATATGGTTTAGTGAGGGTATTATTAATTTTAGCTAATTTCAATTAGGAAAGTTCCTTTCACAATCTGTGGAGAGAAAGAGGCAGCTCCAAAAAGGGTTTCATCTCATCCTTAAGAAAATTATTTCAGATAGATGAACTGAATCACTCTCTGGAGGGGTCAAATTCACCCTGTTAGACAACCTACCTCAATACTTTCAATTATGTGTCTAACTTTCAGACTTTAAATATGGTTTAATTAATATCTTTAAGATTTCTAGTAGCAGTGAATGCCACCAGTAACATAAATAATAAACAAACAAACAAATAATCATACCTAGTATTTACTGCATGTTGGAGTCACAGTTATTTATTTTTGCAGTAGATGGACTCTGGACTTCATCTCTGCAGTGGCAGGGATGTTGACCGGAGCACTTAGCCCAAGCCCTTGAGGTTCCACAGATATTTGCTGGCAGTTGGAATTATAAATGTTTGGGAAATGTAGATCCATGTCTGGCAATAGGAGGAGACCTGCGCCACCTTTTCAGCAAAGCATTGTCTTCTATGATTGAAACTCTTCTTATTTCTATCCCTGACCATTTGTTCACATGCTCTCAGAATCATTGGAGACTCCAGTTACTGCTAATATATGCTGAATATTTTTGAAATATTACAACTTGGCTAAATTTGATGGAATTTTTCTTCCAAGAAAAGCAGACATAGCACACATTGTTTCTCATGCCAGTCTTCCAATCCCTGTGCTGACATTAGGGACTTCTCAGGCGTTCAAAGTATTGAGCATGAATGAAGAAATTTCACTTGTCTAGTCTCATTCTTTGACAAATGTTCAGTGTCAATAATGGTAAACAGAAATTTTTAAACAGGAACATTGGGCGGTCAGCATTTTGTTTCAGCTGTCAGTCCATCCTTCTGAATCAGCCTCTATGCAGGAGTTCTTCAGCAATTTTCCAAATAGTGGGATAGTTTACTCTGCCCCTCTGCATAAAACAGCCCAGAGAATTTAATCCAGTAAATCCTGCATCACACCCATGATTTTCATTGAAATAATTTGTTGCAATTTAAAAATACAGACACATAAGATAATGTGTTATAAATCCAGACATGAAGCTGGAAATTACTGGATACAATGTATTGATATTTTGCTTGTTAACTATCAGAATCAATCTTTTCATAAACTTTGGATTTTAGGAACTCAGGTGTTACCTAATTGAGAAGTGAATGATTATAACGGACAAATAGAAGGCAGAAGTGTACTTTTAACAAGAGAAAAATAGAAAACAATGTGAAAATACTTCTTTGCCCTTATTCCCTGGTTTATAAATATAACAGTTAAATAAAATATTGTGAACAAATTTTCAGGGTAAGCAGATTTACTACTTCCTGAATGAAACATAATATAAATAATCTACTACAATCTATCATATAATAACATTACATTATCACTCACAAATGGATATATGGCTTTCATAGTTGCCAGGCTGTACTTATCCACATATGATGGTCTTCATTAATTTTTAACAATCATCCTGTCACCAGTCCAGTGAGCTGTAGAAAATACTGTGGAGATATCACTTTCCTTGATGATTGCAGTTAATGCTGCTGCCCCTCTGAATCAGCATGAAATGCAGACAATTTTATGACTGAATCTGCAGTGTGGGATTTGATCATGTTATTTATAATATTGCTAATGGTCTGTAGCACTGACAAGGGGTGTGTTGCAGTCATTATCTCAGTTACCCTTGTTTTCAGTTGTAATGGCAGAACAGACATCTGGCTCCTACGTATCAGTAACTTGACAGAAAATAATAGCACAAAGAGGTCATGACTTTCACCAGAGAAAGATTTTAATAGGCTTGTTTGTTTGTTGTTGTTTAGGGTTTTTTTGTGGGTTTGGGTTTTTTTATTTCTTTGTGTGTGTGTGTGTGTTTTGTTTGTGTTTTGTTGTTGTTGTTTGCTTATGGTTTGTGTTGGGTTTTTAGTTGGTTGGTTGGTTGGTTGGGGTTTCTTTTTGTTTGTTTTGGGGGTTTTTTTATGTCTGTGGATTTTTTTACCAATATTCTTTCTGAGCAAAGGGAGCAAAATATTTTGATCTGGTTTCCAGAAAGTCAATTGCAGTAACATGGCAAGAGGAGGTTTACTGACATCTCAAAAAAGTAAAGTTGAACTAAAGAAGAAACAGCTATAAATGGGTTTTAAACAATGAAATTCAAGATGTCGTGTTACTGTATCAACAAAATGCAATTTTCAATTTTTATTAAAAAAAAAATTTTGGAAGCACCACCTCACTTCAGAAAAAGGAATGGTTTACTTCCAAGACCTCATTTTGCTTCCAAATCCAATTTCTAAAATGTGTAGTATATAGTTTGTTATAAATTTTTAACCTAAAAAAAGATTATGTACTTTGAAAACCAGTATTTGGGAAAAATTCTTCTCAAGTTAATAACATTAGAATGCTTAGAAGATTCCCTTGTTTTTCTCCCTTTCTGAAAGATTTTCTGAATCTTACCATGTCCAATATCCCCCAAATTATCAAGAAGTCTATTTAATGCTACAGTCCTCATGACTAATGAGTAATGAACAGTAGGAATTATAGCATCTTGCTTTATTATTTCATCTTATAATTCTCATAGAACCACGGAGATTAAAAAAAAAACCCCAAACAACAACAGCTAAGTCTATTAATGATCCCTGGAAACAGTGCTTGATTTCCTACAGCTTTTTTTGCCCTTTAATTAAGTTTTTAAGTGATTTATACTAAGATTTCTTGTTATCTCTCCATATGCTTGGAAAATTAAGCCATTCTCCTCCTTGCAGGTCTAGCAAGTACTGGCTTGCACCAACTAGTCAGAATCAAGTACCGTCACTAGCATACCAGAAGAGCTGTGTTTTCTCATTGCCTCTCCTTTCAGCTTCCTCCAACACAGAGCACAGAGAATAAGAGATGGGTTCTTCTGTTTTGCTCTAATTGGCACTAGAAAATTGTTGCAAATATGTCTAAATTTGGTGTCTACTGCTACATTCAAAAGGTATTATGTGGGGATGAGAATAAGCCTATTTTCTTAAGAAAGCAAACAGTGGGATTGTGCTTAAATATATGGACACTAGAACTGTATCACTAGAGCTCTGAGAACCTTCATCAGCTGAGGATATCACTGGAGAATGTATCTGTCCTCTTCCATGCAGGTGCTGGGAAGCAACAGAAAATTTGTAAGTTTTATAACAGCAGTATGGAATGAACTACTGAGGTGATACATTTCATGACACAGTCTGAGGACACAGTCTGTAAAACATATCCAGAAACATGTTAAATATTTAATGAGCAATTATAGCTCTAGGAAATCCTATGAAATTTTACAGTTAGTTTTTCCTCTGTACTAATTTAATTTCCATGAATATGATTTAGTAAGACATTGAAGTATCCTCTCTATCAAATAATTTTCTATGGGTTCTCAGAAGTAACAGTAATTAATTGAAAACTTTTCAGAAAAGGTAAAACTTCTGAAGGCTGTACTTCTCTAAAAAGATTAATTTCTTTGTTTTGTTTAATAAAAAAATTTTCAAAGGTAAATGGGTAATTGTTTCTTGCTGGTATCTGTCAGAGACCTTTAGGTTGCTTCTAAATTAGAAGTAGACAAGAGAATAAGCAGACCCAAATCCTCAGTGGGCTTGTTAACTTCCTCCCTGTGACAGAGAGAGGAGCTATCTGTTTCATGCAGACTTACAGTGAATTCCCTCCTGAGCCTCGCAACGTTTCACACTGACACTGCAGTAGGCTCTCTGAGTTCTGGGAGAGCTACTAAAAGACATGGTTAGATTGACTTTGTTAAGAGTTTCAGAAATTTGAGAATCACAAAGGACTGACAGACAATTACAATATCAGTGACACAAATAACCATACTTAATCATATGGATAATAGGAGATAATTGAATAGGTTCCACCTGCTCCATGCCTCCAGATGTATTCAGAGACTAAAAGTCTGTGCATTTGCACTAGATTCACACTTTCTTTCACGATAGCCTTACTCATTTTCAGTTAGTTTGTATTACTTTTCATGGGGCTTGTTATTAACTATTCTATTTCCAAGAAAGGATTGATCCTCTTTTTTATTTTTTTTTTCATCTATCATATGCTCATTATATTTTTTTCATATATCATATGCTCATTCCATATATCATATGTACATTCCAGGGACCACACTGCATTTGAGGTAAAAGCTTTGAAGCAGCTCCATTCCTGCATTAAAAAAAAATGACAGGAATCTTGAAATTAAATCATATGTTAAACGTTTGAATTCTAGGCAATCCTCAGTCTTAAGGATTTTAAACCTATATTATTGTCTTTACAGAATCATACTACAAACACTGACAAGCAGACAGAGCGGAAGACAGGACTCTTCCCACCCAGCCAGTTGAAGCCAGACAATCACAGGAATACAGGAATGCAGGCATGCTGGCTATGTAGGAAATTAAGTAGCATTGTAGCTTTGTAGTACTCTGATGAATGACATGTGCTGGATTACTGTTGAATTTTATCTAGTGACTCTTTAATATGAAATATATAGAGAATTCAGAATTGGCTGCAGAACCAGGGTAATTATATTCCAAACAACATACTGCAGAGCAGATGCATTCCCTCATGCACACCATAGGCTTTTGTGTGTGCATCACGACCATGTTCTGTTTTCACTTTGGGATGAGAATCCCCGACCTCTGCACCCCTCATTCCCCTCTGAAAAAATGACCAGATACCATTGTGCACTCCAATAGCTATTCTGATCTGAATGACTTGGAACTGGAATAGTGATTCAAAGCACAGGCTGTATCTGCCCCACAGGTAGAGGTGGTGCTTTAGGTAATCATCATTATTCACTAACTACCTGTATTATATGTGGTCTAATACGTAAATTTATGGAATAAAATAATCAGTTTGAACTTGACCTTATGCACTATGAGAAATGTTACTCAGGAACAAATTAATCCTCATTCTTTTAATGCTTTGATGTCACTTTTAAAGTCTTTGCTTAAATCACAGAAAGATGGTTTTAATAGTATATTTAGCATCAAGTTCTCCTATACTGTTCTGTCTTCCTTATCTGTATGTCTACTTTACTACTCCTTAGATCTTAACATCAATGACTAAAGTTATTCTATGAAAGACAGAGTAAATTAAGACAGTTTGAAGATATTTGGTGTGGTGTCTCTCCTGTGCTAAAAATTTTTGGTTACACTAATCATCTCCAGACTGGGACAGGGACAAGACTTTAGCAGACAGGAAAGACCATTAGTTCTCATACATTTCCTTAAGGGACAATTGTCAAAGAAAAACCCTGTAAGTCCTAGCTAAATACAAGGATGTCCTAAAAGATATTTGTTTCTTCAGAAAGAGAAATTGGCTGGGGGTATACTAATGAGAATATTTTCTAAAGTGATCATATTTGTCTACTGTCAGGTTTTTGGGTACAAAGAAATTGGTGCCTTATGTATGAGAAAACAAATCACTTTCCTTTTGCTTCACTACCAACTTCACTGATTTTTTAAACTTACAGACTACTAAAGGTAACATTCTGTGTCTGCAACATAAAACCAATTTTGCCTTCTTACTCATGCTGCTCTGGCCAATATCAGTGCACACATTTTCTCAGTATCTGTGACCCTATATTTTTAAGGCCAAATTTTGTCAGTTTAGAGTCTCAGATTCTTGGGAATTATAGAGCTCAAACTGACTTTTTAGACTCCTCCTTGATTTCCTGTACAGGTTTGTATTGACTAAAAGCCTATTTCCAGTCCAGAAAGCCAGTCGTATCCTGGGTTGCACAAAAAGAAGCATGACTAAGGGGGAGATTCTTCCCCTCTACTCTGCTCTCCTGAGACCCCATCTGGAGTACCATCCAGCTCTGGGGTCCTCAGAACAAGGAAGACCTCTTGGAGCAGGTCCAGAGGAGGGCCACAAAAATGATCAGAGGGCTAGAAGACCCTGGAAGACAGGCTAAGAGAGTTGGGGTTCTTTAAGCCTGGAGAAGAGATGGCTCCAGGGAGACCTTGTTGTGGCTTTTCAATACTTGAATGGGGCTTATGAGAAAGAGAGATACTTTGTTATTAAGGCCTGTAGTGGTAGGATGTGGGGTAAATTTAGATTTGACATAAGGTATAAATCCTTTACATTAAGGGTGGTGAGACACTGAAGCAGGCTGCCCAGATGATACCTCATCCGTGGAAGTGTCCAAAGCCAGTCTGGATGGGGCTTTGATCAGCCTGATTTATTGTTAAGATATCTGCCCATGGTAAGGTGTTTGGACTAGATGATCTTTAAAGGTCCCTTCCACCTTAAACCACTCTATAATTCTGTAGTTCGACTGAGTGTTTATAACTCCATCAATGAAAGCCCCTTGGATTAAGGAGGTATATTCTTAAGATTATAATAGTTTGCAAAATAACATCTTTTAAAGAGGCATCACAAACACATAGAATTTAAAAAAGAAATTAATGGCTCTTCTCATTCCACACTATTAACAAATTATTGAAGGTATTTCTGCAAGATATTAAATTGATTACAGAATGAGGATTACAGTCTTTACCTGAAATATCAGCATATCAGGAAGGACTATGAGGATATCCTCAGTACTGCTGCTGTGTCCATTTGTGGGCTCCTCAGTACAAGAGAGACACAGAGATACTGGAGAGAGTCCAATGAAGAGGCACAAGAATGAATAAGGGATTGGAGCATCTGTCCTATGAGGAAAGGTTGAGAGAGCTGGGAGTGTTCAGCCTGGAGAAGCTCAGGGTGGATCTTATCAGTGTATATGAAAACCTGAAGCAAGGGTGCAGTGAGAAGAGAGTCAGGCTCTTCTTTTTGGTGATGCTCAGTGTCAGGACAAAAGGTAATGGGCACAAAATGAAGTACTGGAGGGTCCCTCTGAACATCGGGAAATTCTTTTTTACTGTGAGAATAATGATTCACTGGCACAGGACACCCAGAGTGGTTGTGGATCTCTGTTCTTGTAGATCTTCAAAAGCCATGTGGACATGGTCCTAGGCAAGCAGCTTCAAGTGGCCCTGCTTGAGCAGGGTGAATGGATGTTCAGAGGTCCTTTCCAACCTCAATTCTTCTGTGATTTTTTGATTCTGTGAGCTGACCCCTCAGAACAACTGTTGCATTTTGCTTTGGCTAAATAAATGAGAAATATAAAAATTCTTGGGAGTGAAGAATGCTTAAGACTGATAGAATTGGTGAGCAGTGGCTCAAAGTCACATAGCTTCAAGATCTGTGGTCTGCCTCCTGCCTACAAAGCCCATTGATTTTGTGGACATAAAGATTTGAATCTAATAAGAACAGCTAGATGGATCAGTGGCAGCATGTGAGAGGGGTTCCTTTTCCCGGATGATTTAAATCAGGGACATGACCCACACACCAGGTGTTTTTTTCATGGCCTGGGCTTCCCTATGTCTAGATTTCATCAGGGGGCATCCATCTGCAACCTGGAAGTGTTGCTTATTACTTATATTGACTAATTTAGAGATTAAAATTTTAGATTAGCTGTTGTACAACTGAATATTCTTCTTGTGATCAGCAATCGCTCAGAGACGAGAAATTTGACAGACGTCTGTTTCATTCAGTACTTGTGCTCTGAGCAGTACCATGTAAGCCAAACTCTTGTCTTGCACAATGACTGACTGCAGATCACTCACACCAGCACTTCTTAAATTTACAGTTCACCTGTCCTTTTCTCACTTTCTTTACATTTCCTAATGTTTCAAAACCTCAGTTCTATGTAGTAGAAGTAGCACATTAAAATGCAGAAAACAATAAAAAGAGAAGGACAGTGACTCATAAATATGGTATATTTTTTTAACTGCAACTCAATTTTAATATTAATGACACAGTGTAACAGTAAAAAAATAATATTTTAGGTTTTATAATATAGATATTAAGAATCTGAGACCTTGATAGAACTTGCTTGAAAGAACTTACTGAAAGAAATACAAGGATGCTGCTGCTACTGTTGCTTTTTTTTTTTTTTCATTCTGGTTTAATTTGGTAAATATTAGTGAGGTAACTCAGACAGCCTTGGAAGAGTTTTATTGATATTGCTTTCCAGTTCAGTGCTAGATCACACAGGCAAAAACTCTTCAGTGGTCCAATAAGGACCAACTTTAGTAATAGAAATGCATATTTTTGTAACACTGCACTGCCTGCTGTTGCAGCAGCAAGATTTGATAGGATTTATGAGATATTTGATGAAATCTTATGATTGACTTCCAATTTCATCACAAGTATCATTATAATATAGCTTCAGGTTTATAAAAATAATTTGTTCATCTGAAAATACCTCCTATATAATGCCAATTTTTGTGCTAATGTGGATTTCTAACTGTGTAAAGCAGAAATGTAGGTAAATTCAATTTAACATGCCCAGAGGCACAGACATACATAGTCCTTTCTGAAACTAATCAGTTATTCATTCATGAATCTCATTTTTCTCAGTCTTCTATACATATTTTACACTTCAACCTTTACACTGCCTTACCTTTCAAAATTCTTTCAGTTCAAAACCTTTCAGTTCTGAACAATGAAAAACATTTAACTGATACCTAAGATACCCCAAATAAGCTATTTGTAGTTAAATTTCCCTCTCAAAGAGCACCTCTATTTTCTAAAGATTACTTGGCTGCTTTTTATCACAAATGTTCACTCCCTTCCTCATGTCTTAATGATTTTTGATCTTTTAACCTAGTTTAGACAAAGTTTAGATAAGAACACTTCAAGTCTCATGCAAGCTATTTGCAGGAGGCAGACTGAAAGAAAGGCAGGAAAACCATCATTTTACATTGTCTGGCAGAAGCCAGCTGCCCAATTAGCACATGCGAACTGGCTGGTGAAGTGGTGTGCCTAAAGCTTCAGTCTGTCTCATGGTTTGCAGTGATGTCACAAGTGTCTACCTTGTGTAGAGTTGAATTAGGAAAGAAAAGATAGACATCTATAAGAAAGTTTCTTCATCAGTTCTGCACAAAGAACAATTTTTCCTGCTAAGCCTTGCAGTGAGAACTGAGCTTTCCCCCTCTGCTGACAGATTTCCACTAATCCATGATTAGTCTAAACATATTTCTTTTCACCTGCATTTCTTGACCAATGTTTTAATACTACTATTTCCTCCTTTCTCTCATTTTCCTCTTTTCTTCCTAACTTTGCCCTTTAGCACTTTAACTCCTCCTCAGTCATATTTATCCCTATTCCCTCTCTTCTGTCTGGTGATCACGTCTTTAAATTATTCCACCATTTCTCAGCTTACCGCATGTGAACCACAGGTGGTTCACAGATGCTACAAAGTGGTATATGAGATGCTGAGTACTTTTTTAGTCAGACATGTTTGCACACACAGATTCAAGTAAAGACACAAACCAGAGAAGATAATAAACTTAGTTGCCAATGTGCATTGTGTGTCATTTGTTGATTTTTATTTTATCCATGTAAAATTACAGTAGAGGATCCCATTGACTTGCAGTTACAGACACTGGGGTTTTTTTTAATCTCATGTGCTAGCACAGTTTTTCAGTGCACGAAATAAACATAGTCTGCACTCATACTTTTACAATCTAGACCATTCAGGGTTAGTTTCCAATACTCCCTCTCTGTTCTGTCTACAAAAAAAAAAAGAAAAGAAAAGAAAATAATAAAAAAAAAGAATATAAGCTAGACTCATTTGTCGGTCCTGGTTTTATGTTTTAAATGGCACATTTTAAAATGTGGATTAAAATTTTTCAATCAGATCTGCTTTGTATTATCCTTTTTTTTGTTTGTTTGTTTTTTTCATTTTAGTACTTTAGTTGCATTATGGTTTTTAAGAGAAATCAGGTATGCCTATGTTCCTGCTATATCCTACAAGCTAAGCAAAACCATGGGGCTTTCTTAGTACTGGGTAATACTTTCTGACATCACGTAGTTACAAGAGTGAAGACATAACTATCCCATCATGGTCATTTGGCTTTTGAATTCAGCTGATCCTCATCCTGCTCTCTTGCAATGCCACAGGCAGAATTAGCTCGTGTCTTCCTTCAGTGCAACCTCTTAGAGAAAATGTTCAAAGTAAGATGCAGGAGATAAAAGAGTAATATCTTCAAGAACATGTGTTCTTCAGATTCTTGTTTAACCTTTCCTTGTATTCACAATTAATCTGACTAGTTGACAATTTCTTTATTTAATTTTACTAGTATTTAGTGAACATATGGTGGCTTGAGTGGTTTCTTTTTTATTTTCTCTTACAGTTTGTAAGTGTTGAGGTGTTACATATTGACAAAATTGATTAATGCATTTTGTGTAGATTAAAAATAGAAAAAGTTATATCTGTAATATACTCAGAATTGTACCTTGCCCATTTCCAAATGAGTACTTGGTGTGCAGCTTAATACTTTTATCTAATACAGAAGGTTTCTCAAGAAAATAAATCATTTCTGTGAAGTTTATTATGAGATGTTACATGTGAAGTTCATATTTGTTCTAAAAAATGTTTACATGATGCATGATAATGCTCTTGCAACTGGAAATTACTGCATTTAGAGAATATACAAAATATGATAAATATTTCTGAGGTTATTTTTTAAGTAATTATATTTTTATTTGAAAAGAAATAAATATTACATGTATATTGCTCTAAGACAAAAAGAGAACTAAAAAACTACATCATTTCAGAAAAATGTTTCGTCTACAAGAGCAATAGTTAAAGAAACCTAAGTCAGTGATGCTCAGGTGTTCTGAGTGAAGTTCTGCCTTATTGACAGACTCAAAAGAGAACTGCCACAAAATCTGTTTGTATTTTCAGTCAGTTTTATTGTTCTGTACACCTGAGTTTTGGTTTTGACTGCGTTTTGGTTTGGGGTTTTTTTTTTCTTTTCTGAAATTAATTTTCTTAATTTCAAATTACGTAACTTCTTCCCTATAAATGCATGGATGCATTGAATTTTGGCATTTAAAAACTCGTCATGCTTTTTATTGTGATCAGGATAAAGGTACTGGGACAACAAGGTATTTCTGCTTATAAACTGATTCTATTGTTACATAGTTTTTTTATGTGCATGTCAATATATTGTCATGAGATATAATTATTGATCTCTGTCCAGATAATTATATCCTTGCCAACAAGATATAGTGCAGATAATTTTATTGATTAAGAATGATACCACAAACTGAAAAAAAAAGTTAATGTAGAATGTGTGGACAGATGATGTGGTTGACATTGGTAGTTAAATCAGCATAATGTACCTAAACTTAGGATACGAAGATTAGTTGTATCAGTTGTAGATGTGACAAAAGAATAATTTTTTTGGGTGCTTTATCTCCTTAATGACCTCCAATGATCTACCTTCAATCAGGGGTGGAAAGTGGGGCCAGTACTGTTTAATGCTTAGCAGAGCTTCTATTTCAGAGGAACCTCAACAGGCTGCACAAAGGGGGTGACGGGAACCACTTAAATTTCAACAAAAGCAAATGTAGTTCTGTACCTGAGATGAAATAATCTGATTAAACAAGGCAGGCCAGAGCCTGACTGGGTAGTCATCAGTCTTACAGAAAAACACATGGTGGTCAAGAATTGGAAGGCGAGTAACTAGGACATTCAGCAGCAAAGAAGATGACTGCCTGCAACCTGGGCTGTTTTGGTAATCACCCTACCAGCAGGTCCAGGGAGGTGAACCTTCCCTTCTCTTTGGCACTTGTGACACCTCATTTGAAGAACTGTGTCCAGTTTTGGGCTCCCCAGTACAGACCAGAATGAGTCCAACAGAATGTCACTGAGATAGTGATGCGGGCTGGAGAACCTGGCATACAAGGTTGAGAGCTGCATCTGGTCAACCAGAAGAAGAGAGGGAAGTCGCAGGGAATGCCCTCTTGCAATCCAACCTTCTACATGATGGAGGCAGACATATCCCAGAGGGGTACGATGGAGAGGTGAGAAGCAGTAATGGGGAAGAGCTGGAAGATAGGGAATACCAACTAGACAGAAGGAAAAAAGATATCATGATGATATCTTGCTGTAAGAGGTTGCCCCAAAAGGCTTTAGAAACTTCAGTCTTGCAGATATTAAAAACTAAGCTGGTCATCACTGTGAGCAAGTTGCTGTAGTTGAACTTTACTTTCAGCAAGATATTGGACCAAATGACAAGCTATGTTATTCTATGATTCTTTAATACTAACTTTATAACACTTTATATTCATATGTGTTCATATATACTCACAGAAGTACAAGAGTATATAAATCTATAATTTTCCTGATTTTCATTGTCTAAACAAGGTTCTGACATCTAAGCTTAATGCTGGAAACTTTAAAAAGACTTTGGTAAAAGTCTCCAACACAAAATTTGTGGGAATGTCATAATATGACAGTGAAGGACCTTTCTTGATGCAGTTCTAAGCACAATCCTGCAGGCAGTCATAGGTACTTCATAGTGTAAAGTATCTTTTACACATTTAGCTAAATTTATTCTGTCTGTAATTCATGCAGACAGGATTGTATGGAATAAAACTCTCCCTGTGCGTCTATATATATGTTGTTTATGCTCACTTTTTACTAGCAAAAATCCTCTGTTCTGAATGTTAGTAAGGTATGTGATCATTCACTCCTCACGTTACAGCAAATTCTTTGAATTTGAAAAGGTAAATCTGATTTTTTTTTTCCTAGAATATCTGCATATAATAGAATTTTTCTTGTCATCTCTTATTTTTATTACTGTAACTGTAGACAGGTTCTGACCAGTCTGATCTTCTGATCAAGATCTTTGACAGTTTGATCTCCTAGTCCTGTACAACATCCTATCCTAAAAATGGTGAAGCAAATTATTTTTTAGTCAGTGCCAAATTCTGTCTAGATCCAATAACCAAAGATAATGATTTCCATGAATTTCACAGGATAGTGACAAAATCTTATACTGAATTAACATGTGATAGTGCTTTTCTTGTCTTAGGGCAGTGATGATATCAGGCATGATTATTGTTCTAAACACAGTTTTTTTCATTGATTAGATAAGATGGAAATTTCTGCTTTCTTAAACTTTAACCTCTGTATCATGGCTAGTAGTATACAGCTGCCTTGATTTGATAATGGAATGTTAAACTTATCTCTGATTCACAAGGGATTCAAAAACCTGTTTCAGGAAACCTCAAACATCTCAAAATTCATTGCTACGACATTTCCCTATTGGACTGATCTTTAAGTTGTTTCTAACACATTGTAAATAGTGAAAGGAAATCTGATCTCCAGCACTCCAGAGTGAGTCTTAAAATTAATGAAGCTGAAAATGTGAGCAAGAGTATAATTTGTCCAAGTGTCTCAATGAACATGAACTGTAAACTTTTTTCTTTTGAAGATTTAGAAACTGAGTTATTAACAAAATATTTTCAAACAAAGTAATGGAATACACTTCCATTTTTTTTAAACAGAATATAAAACTGAGTTCTTCTTTTCTGGCTCCTGAATATTAAATTCATTATGTCAGCCAAATGAAGACAGCATATGTATTCAATCAATGTTGAAATATAACAGGTTCTATAAACTCTATTTATTTAAATAAGAAAAATACATCTGTTCATCAGCACAAGATGAAAATAAAACAGAAAATTCAGCAGTTGAAGCCAAATTCCACTGCCATTGGAAATAAACTTCAGCACAGGATTATATTTTTTTTCTCTAGAAGCCACCTTTTATATATGCCAGAGAAGTTCAAGAACGTATTTCTCTGAACTTTTTCACAGATTAAATACAGTAAAATAAATTGTGTTATACAGGGTATTGACAGCAAGTTCAAATTCTTGCATCAAAGAATTTTCCATTTAGTAGTATAGCCTACTTCCTTACTGAAGCTGTAACTATTGCATTTTTGTTATATTTCTGACTCTGCTGCAAACATTTTTGCAATTAATAATAAATTAAACATGTATCAGATGGAGGATATGCTAGTAAAAATATTAGATTATGTGGATTGTAAGGAGTTTTGTCAAAGGAACTTTTAGTTTAAAGTGTCATTTTACAAAAACATTAATTTCAGGTATACCAGTTAGAATTTTTCCTTGGATGAGAATTATAGAAATTATTGCCTATACAACTCATATAGGTAGTACCTCATTACCTCACATATTTACACTGACTAAAACTAAATTGCAGGAGTTGGGCTGTTCAATTTGGTATTACCTATGAAGTTATTTAATATAGAATTGTGTTTGAGTGTAGGAATCCTTTATAATTGTCTTTCCGTCTACTGAGTGTGCATCATTTCAGTATTAGTTTTGGTTTTCATACATTCTTACCATAGGATAAAGCATGCAAGAAAAAAAGAATGCCTTAGAAATGATTCATGAGGCTGGTATGCTCTTCCACCATCTACACATACATATAGAAGAACCTTTTTTTCTGTATAACTCAACAATACAACTAATCTTAAATCTGTTGTTCTGTTGCTAGGTAACAAAACCAGACATTAGATATTTTGGAAATAGGGACATATTCAGCTAATATATGACAAACAACAGAGAATGAATTTCTAATAGGGAGGCTTGATCTGGTGCAGAGTGACATTTCATATGATAATGATTTCTGTAACCTCATTTTTTTCTCTTAAGACATAAATATATTGCTGGAGAATAAAAATAATACAGTAATTAATACTCTAAAGAACTACGTAAAATTAAAAAATATTGTTCATAGCTAGAAACCCAAAAGTAATACATTTAATGAATTCATTAAATATAAAATGCACATCCAAAAGTCTTACTTTGTCTCAGAAAAGTCATTCAGGGTATGAATGTAAGTGACCTGTTGTAATAAAAGCAAAACTGATACTGTTGCAACTCTATAAAGTGATAGCTTGGATCAGAATATGATTGGCTTTTGCCTTGAATATTTCCGATGACATGTTTTTAAGTCTTACCACATAACAGAAGAGGAGAATAGTTAACTGAATGGATCAGAAAAGATCTCAGATTCTACAGTGACACTATCCTGTGTAGGAGTTGCATTACTGAAGACTTTGGTAGGGATGAGGAAGGAAGAAAGAACCTTCATTCTGTCTTTTGAGAGAGTAAAATGGCAGTTATTTTACTTGAGAATTTTGGAAACTGGTTTTCAGAGTGTCATGTTTACAGAACCATCTTCGCAATAAATTTTTACAGGAATGTACTGCTATCTTTGAATTAAAACAGCCATGTCTTTCCTGGGTCCCGACATCAATATCCAGTAACAATGGCCTTACTCAAGAGAGCTTGAGTTTCCACTCTAGTCTTAATTAGTCTAATAATCAATTATATCACTTGCTAGTTGAACATTATGTGCTGTATTCTACCCAGGACTGAATTTGTTCTTGTATAAACAAGAAATAATATTATTGGCTTATATGAATGTTTCAAGGACTAAATAAGTGTCTGAACAGAGTTCTGAAAGGTATAAGAAGAAAGTTCTACATAGTAAATATCGATATTACTCTTTGGTAACATTATGTACAAAATAACATCACAAAAGTGGGAGGTAGGGTGAAAGTCTGCCTCTGAAATCCTAGCTAAATTATTTCTGGTAACTTGCTTTGCCTTAATGACCAGAATGTTGGCAATTTTCTGCAGGACATACCAAATCCAGACTTTCAAACTATGACTTAAGTTGTGTGGCATCTATGAATTTAATATTTACTTTTACCTAACACTTTTTAGGATAGTTTATAAGGTATACTTTTTGTCTTTATTAATATTAAAAAAAAAAAAAAAAAAAAGGGCAAAAAGCAAAAAAACAGTGAGCAGTGGAAAGAAAATATTTTGATTATCAAAAAACCTAATAAACAAGGTTTTAAATGAGTACTTCCAAAATGTTTAGACACATGAGAGATTGTTTGCTTTGAACTTAACTGACTTGTTGCTGGTGCATGTGTAAGGGGAACACTTCAGTGTAGATTCTACAAGAGTGCTCAGTGGTAAATGAGTTCTGGTGAAAGCATCATGCAGCTAACATGGAGGTGACGCAATAGGTCTTTCTTCTAAATGGATCTGCCGGAGACGTTGGAGAGGGCACTGATTCTTCACAAACAAGTAGAAACCCACCCCTTTAGTACTTGTTTTCATCAACATTTCTTCGTCTTTTGTGACTTCGAAGGTTATTTTTGACCTCTTAGTTCTTACCAGTGTACTCCAAAGACCACAGAGTGAAGAAATATTATTGCCTTCTTGCATTTTCATAATATTAAGGCAGCAGACCTCCACCTCAATGTGGTTGTTATCTTGACTAGCAGACCATGTTGCTATTTTATTGTTACCAGAAAATCTCACTCATTCAGACTGATGACTTGAGAAACCCATTGTGAGTTACTGAAATATGCAAGCTGGTCAAGCAAACAAGGCTAACCCTCCCTTTCTCAAATACAGAATGTGCTTGATTCATTGATCTATCACAAAGGATTTTAAACTGATTTTTCTAATTCAGAAAATGGTATGGGATTGCAACAGGCTGACAATGTTTAAAATAAAAAAAAAATTCAACAGGAAAAAACCCATGTAAACAGGATGAGTACACATGCATAAGACTGTGTGAATATTTGTTATGAACAATGCATCATGCTCACACACATCATTAAAAATTACAGCACAGGCTAGTAGCTGTAGAATTTGCATTGCTCTGCTGTTACAATTTATTCCTTGTGTTGTGATAGTGCCCCTGAGTCCAGTGATAGGCCCTGAATGAGTTTCATTCACTATTACACAGAACTAAAAGAGACTCTCTGTCCTCATTTATTTTATTATGAATCGATTAATAGGTTTCTACATATTTATACAAGTTTTAATGCAAAAGTAATTTTAATTATTTCTGATTATTACAACATGCTGGTAACAGGAATGAAACATTTTCTTAGAATTAGTGACAATTAAGTGTCACTCTTTTGCAAAACCTTATGGAGACTAGAAACCAGCAGACATTTTCCAATAATAATTAGAAATTAATCTTCCTCTCCAGTCTCAGAATAAGCCACTCATTTTTTTGTCACTAGCTCATTTGGAACAGAATCAAAAAGAGATATTTGTCAGTGTTCTCATTATTGCATGACTGTTCATCCTCTACTCCAGCACCCGAAAAATCAAAGCAATAAAACCAGACAAAGCTGCAGAGAATGTAGCAAACTAACTCCAACGTTTTAATTCAACATACTTTTCTTTCCACAGAGTTAAACCAGGTGGATTTCTTTCCTGCTACAGGGGAAGTCTAATGTCTCCAACTGCCTTGAGTTCCTCCTATTACTCATTTGTTTCAAATGTTAGTAAGATTTTATTTTTAAATGTACCTCAAAATAATAATGTACATCATTTACAGCAGCATCCCTAAAAATTCTGGAGTGCTTTCTACCCATTAAAAATAAAGATAACTCTTTATTTACATATGTGATGTACACAATCTTTTGTCTGGCTAAAGTAAATCTTACCAACATTGGAAATGTTATATTGAAATATAGCCAAGATTGTCTTGTGCTACTGTAAGCCCATTATCTATAAAGCCCTGGTTCCTGTATATACTTACGTATATATAAATATACAGATATTTATACATATGCATACACATAAAATTAGGTTAGATTCTAACTGTGCATTAGGCATTGAAAAAATATTTTTTAAACATAATCTAAACTTAGAAAAACAGAAAAATACTATATAAAAATACTGTATAATTTTATTGAATATGAATGGAAAATCAAAACCAAATACAACTCTGAAATTTCCCTTAATGCTCTTATCATTTTGATTATTTTAAAATTAAAATTTTCCGCTGTACCTAAGGACATCTTTGGTTTAATAATATCTCAAGAAATGTGAGGATTTTCATGGCCTTGTACACTTTCTAATAAACAAAATAGTAGACAATCCAGTCATAAATGTTTTCTTTTTTAAAAATAAAGGTGTCAGCAAAGAACAATGCTTGCTGAAAGGGTCAACTACATCAAGTTAGTCACAGCCATTGCCAACATAATATTGAAAATCTGCAAGGATGGAAATGCCACAAACTCTCTGGGCAGTGTCTCCTAGTGTGTGATTAACTCATAATACTCTTTTTTCTTTCATCTAGCTGGCATCCCCCATCTTCCAGCTTGTTTTTCCATTGTGTCCTTCTTGGAAATATCTGACTTTGTCACCAGTCAGGTATCATTATGGCCTTCCCTGACACTTCCATTCTTTAGCCTGATCAGGAGCAGCCCTCAGCCTTGTATGCCAGATGCTTCAGCCCCCATTCACCATCTAGGTGAATCAAGAAATTTACCTATGTAAAAGACACACTTAAAAAGTTGTAATTATACATAATTTCCAGACTGAAAATACATACATTAATCTTGAACAAAGTTTCAGCTCCTGTATGTTCATTAAAAAAGCAATGAACAATTTTTATCTACCAATTCTTCCGTTAGCATGTGCATGTATAAACAGAAACCACAAAACACACATGCAAAAATAACCCTCTAAGCATGAATCAATTATTCATATAGCAACTCTTATACTTTAATAAGCAAGCATATATACATATATTTAATAAATGCAAATATGTATTGCATGAAAAGTGTATCTTTGTTCAACAGGAAATCTGCAGTATTTAAGAAAATACTAGTTCATCAAAGGAAATTAGTGACATTTTATCCAGCAAAATAGGTTATGGTTGTTTTTTAAAAAATTTCTTTCATCCTTGGTTACTAATCTTTGTATTAAATTTCCTTTGTTGGTTGAAAATTGTCTTATTAATCCATTATGTCAGGAGCATAATTCCTTTCCAGTTCCTAAGCAAATTATTCATAAAGAGAATAAATTAAAATGCTGCGGGGGGAAAGATCTGCTTTATAAGCAACCCAGATACCCAATATATTAAATCTAATTAATAAGGCTATCTAAAGCACTGAAAACTTTAAGTTACATTATTAAATATGCTTTTGTTTCTTCAGAGGTGTTCAGTGTAATAGAGGTGCTGGTGTCATTTAATCACAATGGCTGCAATGTCAGTGCACAAATGTCCAAGAGAGGAAATAATGTCCTCCATAGTTTAATAAATAAAGGAAAAAAACCGAAACAGTAGAGGGGCTGGGAGGCAATCGTCTGATACAGGTAAAATTTCCAGTGATGTCTTTACTACAAATGTAGTGAGAGAGATTACTATGTTCCTTTTCACTTTGTCTCTCTCTCTCACAGCTTCCTAGAGTGTGTCTGGTCCAAGCTTCTGTTAGAGAAGATTCTAAGGCTATAAGGAGTCAAAGAGGGATGGATAAAGTGGCATGGTGATTTAATGTTAGCGTTTCTTTCATGGGTATTTTTTTTTTTTTATCAAGAAATGAAGGTTATTTAATAAGACACATTCCCCTGATACCATAAGTAATTCATTGATTTTACTTTAAAGACATCTAGCCATATCCGTCACTTCAAATGGGACTGATTCTTATCTTTCTGATTTCCAAAATGGAGACTTGTTCTCCCAAATTTTAAAATAAAATATTCTACGAATAGTGCTGCTTCCTATAATTTTTCATTAATACATAGGTTTTTTTAAGTGGGATAACCTGTGGGAAATTTTGGAATTCAGATTAAATTCTGAATCTAAATGTCAAGTGATGCAAAAATTATATTATAATGCAAGTCTAAGAAATATTAGAATCTATCTTCATCTTGATAAGACTGAAACTAATGCTTTTTAACTTTCCTGTTTGGAATGTAAATCAAACATAATTCAATATAATATAATCAAAATATTTTGACTTTACTGGAATATTTTGGTTTGATAGGTCATACCTTAAAATTATATTTTGTCATAAAAACATGCAGTATTTCAACTGATGGAAATTAATTATTCAGTCATGCTCCATTCAGCTGGGAAGAAATCAATGCAATCTTAAAAAGAAAATATTATTTTACTTTATCAACACTTCATGAACAAAAGAAAGAAAGAAGCAATGATCTGTCAGAATATTTTCAAAAGGCTTTTGTAGAATGCAATTATTGGAAACATGACAAGACCCTTGTTCTGCCTTGAACTCAAAAGTTTACTGTGCTGAGCTGCAGACTAGCTTGTGATACCCAAGTTTCTTGGATTTTACTTGACAGATGACAAAGGTGAGAGCAATCTGTTGCCTTTTTGATACCTAAATATCACAGAATTCAACTGCATTTTAATTATTTCTGAAAAATTTATTGTTTTGTTCTGAGTAAAAAGTAGTAAAACTTGACTTTGGTTAGTGTATATTAAAACATCAAAGACAAACTGTGATCTACCCTTGTGAATGTGCATAATGTCAAAAATACTTCAGCAAGAATTCTGGCTTTTGTGTAATTAAAATGAACAGGTTTTGATCCTTCTGGGGGGAGTTTAGAACAATCATGATACACATGATGGAGTAGTCTACGGTGGTGCTCTGATGCTATCATATTTTGTAAAACATATATTTTATGGTGCATTAACTGTGGGAAGAGTTCTGAGTCCTCTGACTCAGAATGGTCACACCATTTCTGATCCAGGCCAGGATGCTGTTGGCCTTCTTGGCCACCTGGGCACACTGCTGGCTCCTGTTCAGCTGGCTGTCCACCAGCACCCGCAGGTCCCTTTCCGCCAGGCAGCTTTCCAGCCACTCCTCCCCAAGGCTGTAGCATTGCCTGGGGTTGTTGTGACCTAAGTGCATGACCCAGC
>JAAGNO010020154.1:24999-35351 GCA_033439905.1 Ceryle rudis
GATTGACACTCCCACTTAATTTCATGTCATCTGCAAATTTACTGAGGGTGCATTCAATCCCCTCATCCAGGTCATTGCTAAAGATATTAAACAAGACTGGTCCCAAAACTGAGCCCTGAGGGACACCAATTGTGACTGGTCACCAACAGGATTTAAATCCATTTACCACCACTCTTTGGGCCTGGCCATCCAGCCAGTTTCTAACCCAGCAAAGAGTCCGCCTGTCCAGGCCATGAGCTGCCAGCTTCTCCAGCAGAATGCTGTGGGAAACGGTGTCAAATGCCTTCCTGAAGTCCAGGCAGACAACATCCACCACTCTTCCCTTATCCACTAGGCAGGTCACCTGATCATAGAAGGAGATCAGGTTGGTTAAACAGGACTTGCCTTTCATGAACCCATGTTGGCTGGGCTTGATCCCGCTGTTGTCCTGCACTTGCCACATGATCACCTCCAGGATGAACTGTTCCATAATCTTCCCTGGAACCGAGGTCAGGCTGACAGGCCTGTAGTTCCCCAGATGCTCCTTCCTGCCCTTCTTGTAGATGGGTGTCATGTTGGCAACTCTTCAGTCATCTGGGACTTCCCCAGTTGACCAGGATTGCTGATAAATGATGGACAGAGGCTTGGTAAGTTCCTCTGCCAGCTCCCTCAACACCTCTGGGTGGATCCCATCCAGCCCCATAGACCTGTGGATGTCCAGTTGGCTTAGCAGGTCTTTCACTACTATTTCCGGATTGTGAGGGGATTATTCTGATCTCCATCCCTATCTTTCAGCTCAAGGGACTGAATACCATGAGGATAACTTGTCTGACTATTAAAGACTGAGGCAAAGAAGACATCAAGTACCTCCGCCTTTTCCTCATCCTTGGTAACAGTGTTCCCCCTTGCAACCATTAAAGGGTGGAGATTCTCCCTGGTTCTTTTTTTGTTGTTTATATATTTCTAAAAACACTTTTTATTATCTCTTGCAGCAAAGTTTGACATCATCTCTGTATATTTGTATTTTTTCCTTTCAGTTGCTCAGTGTAAGTTTTGCTTTGGGATCCTGTGGGATAGGACTGAACTCCCATTGCTGTCTGTTTAACATCACTGCCTGAGCAAAGTTGATACATGCAGTGGCTGGGATGTTTTGCAAGCCAGTACTGCCAGTAACTGAGCTGCATGCTCATCCTGCACTAAAGCAATCTGCTCTTCTCCATTTTCCCCAACAGCGTAGCTCTGCAAGCACAAGTCCTAACTGCTTGTGCTTGTGTGCCTACAAAACAGCGCTTTATATTCCCCCACAATAAAGAATAGAGGCTACATAGTCCTTTTCTTTAATTACATTTAAGGTATGAGCTCCTGAAGTGAAGGGAAAGTTGGCACAAAAGTGAATGAACAAAGCAGGCCAAGGATTTAAGTGAATAATTGTAAGAAATGTTTGTTTTCTTAAGTATTAGGGAAAGGAATTTCAGAAACAGTTTCCCAATATTAGCCTAGGCAAAAAGATGAAAAAAGATTTTCAAAACAAAACTTGAAAAATTTGTAACAGGAGTTGCAAGTTGTAGTTTTCTTGGATAATAAGGAACTGGGTTTCATGAACCAAAAGGTCACTTCAGATCTTATAACATGTGACAGTAATTCATATCAATTAATTTTCTATGAAATTGTGTATTCAATCAATATTGGAATATATGATTCTTCTGAGGTACATTTTAACTAGACACTTTTGAAAGAATCCCCAGAATCTATGATTTGAATGATGCACATGAGAATTCCATTGCTAAAAGTCAGAAAGGTCACAATCAGAGCTGTTTATTCTTCCATTTCTTTGTTTTTCTATGGGTTATTTAATCTCACTTTCTCTTGAATTGAAGATCAGATAAACATTTGCCGCACTAATATTGGAAGAAAAAATACACAGTTATAGTACACATTCCTACTTCTGATTTCAAATAGAGGAAATTTTTTTTTGGCTGTAAAAACCTGAAAACTAAGATGTTTATGCCATGAAATATATTTAGCTTTGGTTGGTTTTGTTTTCTGTTAAAGAATTAAGATTCTTACATTTTATACTTTATTGTAATATTATTTTTTTTTAAGGCTAACAATAGTGGATAGGAAATTTTATTCAGTTTTTCCTGGGTAGTACTTTAGCAGTGTGACACAACTGATATTTTTCTACCCTATTTATCTTCATAATTTTAAAAATACTGATACTATAAATACTTCAATTTGCACATAAATTTTTCAAATGTATTAATCCATGATTCAAAAAATGTAGTCATTTATTTCTCCCCTTTATCCAAAAGCATCTCATGATCCCTCCAGATGCAAGAAGCCACAGTTTGTTTTTTCAGCAATTTCTTAGATAATTGCTGATGGTGTTCTCATGCTGGCTGGGGACAGTTTCTTGGGGACTCAGACCACAGAATTTGTTTTTCTAGTTTGACTTTGCTGATCCTAACAAGAACAAATTCCCTTAGCACTGATGATGTATAAATACTGAGGCATGAGTAGTCTAATCTGATCCTATGTGCAAACATGAACTAAGATAATTTTCGTATAGAACAATTATGTGTCTTAAAAAGAAATCATAATCCATTATATAGGTCTTTCAGTGAAGTCTCTTGAGTAAAATCTCAGGTTTTTTCATCATAGCAGTCTAAACATGGAAAAGTTTGGGCTTGTTATTCAGATGTGTCTTATAAAATCTGCAGTTGAATTTTTTAGGAATGTAAGTTTCAGCAGTGCATTAAAACAATAAGGGTTCAGCACAAAAATTTAAAATGTTTTATTCTTTTGCTAAGTGAGTGTGAGTCATATTTATAAAGGTATAAACCTTTGTCTGTCGTGAGGAGAAGATGGTTGTCAGTAAAAATGTAATTGTAGACCCTTGTGAATATCACAGATCTCTATATAATGCAAATTCTGATCTGAGTATGAGCTGGTAAGGTAATAAAGCAAAAAAGCTATCAGAAGTGTCTCTTAAATTGAATGACTTGAAGGGCTTAGACCTAAAAGCTACATATAAATCAATCAATATATTTTTTCATCTCTGGGGCTGGTTTGTATAGCCAGGGACAAGAAAGTCTGCCAATTCTGAGATACATAAATATATATTATATATATTTATATTATGTATTTGAATAAAAAAATGTAGTGTCATTTTCTGAGACAGAAAAAAAGAATAGCAAACATCACTACACAATGGAAAGATACTTTCATTCCAGATACTACTGTGCTACCTTCTTAGAACTGGAGTTAGCAGAATGAAAACAGTGGTGAACATTCAGTCCTTCTGTTTGAGGTTGTCTCCATTTTAGGCCCAGGGCAAGCCTACATGAAACACAGAGCAGGCTTTTTCTATTAGCCTTCTTCCCTCCTCCCTCCCAGGAGAGGAATAAAAGGGGAATAAAAGTAAAAATCTGTCTCACCTAAGATTGGAAGTTAAGACTGTAACGAATTTAATGCATTACAGGAGATAAAACAAAACAAAACAAACAAACAAACCCAACACCAAAACCAAAACAAACAAAAACCAAACAAACAAACAGGAATATTAAGGGAAGAAGGATATACAACTATGTACAAAACCCAATCTCAGATAGCAAAGGATTGCATAGCACACATAGAGTCAGACCCAGCCATGCTGAGATGCAGCTGCAGCATGAGAGCCAGGAAAGGAATAGCTCCCCTAAACTTCCTGTCTCCTTGTTTTTATGGAGTGTGTCAGGGAAGGAGAGAGAATAACATCTGCCCTCTAAGTCCTCAGGGTCCTAGGATTACCACCTGTTCCTCTGACTCAGTGTTAGCCCTGAAACCACTACAGATGGCCAGCATGATACATAGAAGGTGCTAGTTTAAATACATAGGAAATAAATTATTTAACTTTGGCTATTCCTTGTAGTATTTATCATTTGTAAAGCATAAATTGAATTTTGACATACTTGTATGTCTGTATTTGTTATAAGTAGAATTCTCCTAATTTGTTCTCTACTTTGTGTGAAGAAACTTGATCTTCTGATTTGATGTGACTTTCTTTACGCCCTCTTCTCATTCCAGAGAGAGAATCTGCAAATTGAAAATCACATTAGGAATTAAGAGGTGTCAATATGCTGCAGTGAATCTCAAAACATCTTTAATATAAGCCCAAACTATTAATGTACTCAGGGTTTTAAAATCAGCTGTAACACAGTAGAACAACAATGTAAGAAAAGCTGGGAGCAGTCTGCACTGGACCATACACCAATATTGAAAATGAATTAAACTGAAATGCATGATTAATATATAACCTAGCCCAGAAAGTACTTCAAAATAACTGAGGAAATTATTTAGATTCTGTGATTACTTTTTTTATTTCCTGTTCAGAGAACAAGGTAGAATTTAATCCATACAATTTTACACAGTGTGATAACATCAGACACTTCCATTTAATATGTACTTCTGTTATCTTTTGATTTAACATGAAAGCACATGTGTAAGTATCTTGTATCCCCATACTAGCAACAACCAGTCTGCACTTCTTTAAATGTGACTGTCTGCAATAAGTGTTCATAGAATCACAGAATACCAGGTTGGAAGGGACCTCGAGGACCATCTATTCAAACCTTTCTTGGCAAAAGCACAGTCTTGACAAGATGACCCTGTCCAGTTGAATCTTACAAGTGTCCAATTTTGGGAACTCCACCGCTTTTCTGGGGAGATTATTCCAATGGATGATTGCTCTCATTGTGAAAAATTTTCCTCTTGTGTCTAATCAGAATCTTCCCTGGAGTAAGTTGTAAGCATTACCCCTCGTCATTTCCATGTGACTCATTGTAAAATGGGAGTCTCCATCTTCTTTGCAGCCACCTTTCAAATACCAGATTGTGGTGATAAGGTCTCTCCTAAGCCTTTTCTGAAAGCCGAACAAACCCAGTTCTCTCAGCCATTCCTCATATGGCAGCTTCCCAGTCCTTTGATCATCTTTGTGGCTCTTATCTGGACCCTCTTCAAGATGTCCACATCTTTTTGGCATAGCAGGGACCAAAACTAAACACAGTATTCCAGGTGTGGCCTGACAAGCACTGAGTAGAGTTGAATAATGACTTCCTTATCTCTGCTGCTGATGTTCTTGTTGATGCAACCTAGCATCCTGTTGGCTTGCTTTTTTACTAGAGCACATTGTTCACTCAATATTGAACTTGTCATCAGGATCCCCTGGTCTCTTCCCAAGCCGGTGCTCACCAGCCTGTGCTGCACTCCTGGATTGTGTTTTCCCAGGTGCAAGACCTTACATTTGTCTTTTCTGAACTTCATAAGGTTCATTTTAGTCCATTCTTACAGCCTATCCAGGCCTTCCTGCAGGGTGGCTCTCCCTTCCAAGGTGTCCACATCTCCACTCAAAAATCAACAGCTTTCATCAGGGTGCACTTGATCTCATCATCCAGATCACTTACGAAGATATTGAACAGTGTTGATCCCAATATCAATCCCTGGGGGACCCACTTATGACAGGTTGCCAGTTTGAAAAAGAGCCATTTACCACCATCATCTGGATGTGGCCTGTCAGACAGTTCCCCATGCATCACACAGACCACTTGTCTAGACTGTAATGCATAAGTTTCTCTAGGAGGAGGCTGTGGGAAACCATATCAAAGCCTTAAGAGACAACCAAGTATAAAATGTCTATGAAAAAAAGACAAGAATTGCTGAGCCTCGTATGCTGACTGTAGCTGGGACTCCCACCTTGGTGAGCAAGGGAGCAAGCAGACGGGCTACACAGAGGCAGCATGCAGCCACAGCTCACCGTGGGCCAAAGCAATGCAACTGTGCGCTTCTGTAACCTGACTGATCTGCCAGTTTAGATTAGTAACATGACACTGGAAGGGCAAGACTACCAGAAAATCTCAAGCAAATTGCAAAGATTTTCTCCAGCTGCAAATTTATCTACCTATCTAGTAGAAACAGCTGTCTCATGGCCTAGCAGTTGAGAGAGGAAACAGATGGCACATCATCCTGATAGACATCACTGTCTATAGACAGTCACTTCAAACTCATTCAGAAATTACACGGAGTCTTCCTCTGTTTTACCAAAGATGTATGTCTCTTCAGAAAGGAGATTGAATGGTGAATTCTCCCTTTCCTAAGTGACAAGCTTCATCAATAATAACTGAACAAAATTTTTCCTAATATCTGAAGGTGAAGGCTTGATCTTCTGACACACGTACTTCAGATTCTGTGCAACACTGGCAGTCAAAAGAGCTTTGGCTCATATTCCTTTAAGTCCTTCTGAATATTTTACCAGTTGTGTATTGTTCATTTGTTTTGTATGGTGAATACTTTACTTAAAAAAAAAAAAAAAAAAAAAAAAAACCAGACTATTTAGAAATATTTGCAAAGAAGTATTTTGTAACTAACATTTTTTTTCCTCATGGAAGTAATCTTCTTTTAAGACTCTTCACTTGAAGATTATATTAAAATAGTTAAATGTGTTTTGTTTTGGCTTACTTAAACAGGGAATTCATTAGATGAAGACAATTTAAAAAGTAATTCTATTCACTTCCCATTTTGAATGAGGTGTTAATTTCATCCAGATCTCAGAGTAGCTAAGGGAACATAGGTTTATTTAACCTTGCCACTAAGTTGCAGATACATACTATTTATAAATGTATCACAGCTTCAAGTCTTAATAGCTCTGGCTCTCACTACTTTCCAGCAGATGTAGTAGCTATTTGCTTACCAAACAGAGGTGCAGTAAAGATAAATTAGTTAATGTGGGTACAACACTTTGAAAACTTTGACCTTTATATGAATATTAAATATTACTCTTTTGGGACTGATGCCAAGATACTACATGCTGTTGTTTTACTACTGGTTACCTATTGTTTGATGCTATATTCACATAAACAAAACCTTCATAAAACATACATTTCCCTTTAGGCTCTATTGTTTTGTAGCCTTTTTCTGGTTTTGGTTGTTTGTTTTTTGGGTTGTTGTTTTTTTTTTTTTCCTTTTTTTGTTTTGGTTTGGTTTTCTACTTTTTTTTATTAGAGGATATTATTGAAATAATATATATTATAGGGGATATAATTATATATATTAGAGGGGTTAAATCTCCTTCAGTTAGAGGGATTGAATTTACCTTGTACACTGGTAGAGGCTTAGTGGCCCACTCTCTAAGCTGCAGCAGCCACTGGGGCACACACAAGCACCAGTTCCTCATTCTGTCTGACTAGTTGCTGCCCTCCTGGAGGCTACTTATCAATGGTAGGTTGAACTGGATCCACCCAGGCTATCTCAGCAGCCCACCCACCAACTGGCAGCCCCTAGCACAGGCAAAGGGCTTTTCCCATCTTCAAAAAGCCCCCAAAAGAGTTTTTCTTCAGCCCTTTTTGCTGCAGATCCCTTCCCCAGTGCAGTCTTACCTGCCCTGAAGCTGGTCTTCAAGGCATGTGCTTAGTGAGCATGAACTTAAAATTTCATTATGCAGTAACTGTCTTTTCCTTCATAAAATGGTGCAGGCCAGCTTTCTGTAGTTACCTGTTTAACTCCATTTGTGTTCACTGTGGCTTTCAAACATTACTCTTCCTCTTCCTTCTGCTTCTGAGCTGTCTCCTCCTCAATTTTCTCTTCAGAGAAGAAGCAGATTGAGTGGAAAGCTGACATTATTTTCATCTGGGATGCAGCAGGTAAGTTCTCAGTTGCGGGGAATGAACCATAGAAACTTATTCAGGGCTGAACATAGTGGAAAACTCCTTATATGGTGACTGGGAGAAGAGCTGACAAGAAATGAAACACTCTACAGGAAAGTTTGAACATTAGGAGGGCAAGGGGAGACAGGGATTGAAAATATTGCAGAAAGCTAAGGAGAGAGGCTGATATGTTAGAATGTATTTGCAGATTAGATTCTGCAAGTCTTCACTGCTGCGATTCCTGGGAGGACTTAAATGAAGGAAAATATTAGAAACTTAGGATTTTCAACATAGAAATTTTACTGCAAGAAGAGACCTATGCATACAGGAATAAATGCATTATTCATGAATACATAGAATGTATATATTTAGAGATTAATTTCTGAGTAAAAAATGTGCAGCAGTGAATGAACTATTCAAACCAATTACTTAAGTCCTGATGATATCAATTAAGTAAAATGTTCACATTTCTTGTGTTTTTCTAATTCCATTTTCACATAAATCCCATGATCACAATGACAAATAGTTATATTAAACTCCAAAGAAAAGCTAGGTACATCTTTTATTCTTTGAAATGTTTTTAAGAGGTAGGAAATATTATCTGACATTTCAAAAATTTCCAGAGATTGTCAATGAATCTTTCTTCAGATTTATAATTGTAAGTGATTGTAATTTGTGCTTAATCCTTCTTCCTTCTGTAATTGTGCTGATTGGCCAGTAGTAGATGCTATAAACCAGACACTTTTTTAGGGGAATGTGTAAATTTTCACAGCATCATATACAAGCTTATCTGTATGTTGAACTAATACAATAGTTGAATGGAGTCAGGGGGAATCCCGCAGAATCCCAAACAGATGAGGAGAAAGTCTTTAAACACTTGTCCATCAAGAAATTGTATTTCAATGGGAGAAAAAAAAAATGTAATGGAATAGAACACTGTTATTTCCTAGAAATGAAAGCTAAACAGATCTGCAAAACATGGACTTCTGTGCAGTACCTGATGACACTAATATTAGGTACTGTTAACTAAGTAGAAGGTCAAATAATATCATCTCTATTTTAGCTCATCTTCAAGGAAGTGATGTCAGCAGTTCAGGTGAACAAGTCTTTTAGAAAAAAAGGAGCTTTTGTTCAGATTAACATGCCCATATGGTACTGTAGTGTATACTGGTCACTTCAATGTGTATTGAAATACTCGGACATTTGGGACACATTTAGAAAACTCTGTTTCAAAAAAAAAAAAAGTTTTTATTTCTGCTTGTCCTGGTTTGAGCTAGAACCAGATTAATTTTCATTAGTTGATTAATTAATGTCATTTGACGGTTTTGGGTGGTTTTGAAGGTTTCTATGATCTTTTATGGGTTAAAAAATGGCTTGTGGTACTCTATTATGTAACTACTGTAGATGTTATGATGGAATATATAATTTTTTAGATAAATTATCAAGATGGAATTTTTTAAGGCTTCTAAATCAAATTATTTTGAAGAAAGAAATGTGATGTTTTCTTTCCCCAAAAATTAGAAGCCAAAAAAAGCATCAGGCAAACCCTGTTGTTCCCTGTTACTACTGCTCTTCTTTCAGAGCAGACATTGACATCATTCAGCTGGGCAGTTACAGCTTTCTTAACTTCATTTTTTGTGTTAAGGCTCATCTATCCTTGACCAGAAGCTTTTCCTTTTCTGGATCCTCATGACTCAACTCTAAAGGCTTTTCCGTTTTCAAGACAATCTTAACAAATTTGCTTCTAGGTTATGGGAAGTACCTTTTTCATCCATTTGATGATTTTCAATGAAAATGCCTGTAATCTCTGCTTAAACCTCGATATTGTCTGATTACACTAATCTTGCTTTAAAGAATCAGATACTTGACCTTGATGGAGCCCTATCTGTTAATTGTGCTCAGGCTACATTAGTCATGTTTAATCCTTAAACATATTCCATTACAGTTCCTGAGACCATTCTGTCTCAGGTATTTGTGCACTGGACTTGTTTGAAAATAGGAGGAGTATGTCTTATGAATTGAGTGCATGTAGGTGCATAAGCAGAATTTAGGAACACGTCTGCAAATCCTAATAGGTTCCTTAATCTGAGGCAATTCCGAGTATAGGTATCTGATGACATTTGTGACCAAAACTTGTGGCATGAAGTGACTTTGAGTATATGCTTCTTAGAAGTAGATGGTCAGAGCAACCATTTTTTTTTTTTATGCTTTATCTAAAGAGGGATTTAAGTTGAACACAACATTTTTTCTGAAATATTACAGGAACAGTAATTATCGTGGTCATGATAATGTTTAGTAGACAGTTAGACTTGATAATCTTTAAGGTGGTTCCCAACCTTAACGATTCTATGATTCTACTAGTAAGCAACTCTCAGATTCTATCTTTCTCTCTTTCTTCCAATTCTAAAGCAAAATTGTGTAACCCTAGGTTTGGATTACATCAAGATTACTACTGTTTCTGTTCATATCATAGAACTGAGAATTTTGCCATGCTTGGACTGTTATCCTACTCTACCATTCCCCACTATGAACTTGGGTTTTGGTTGTTTTGTTTTGGTTGTGTTTTGTTGTGGTTTGGGATTTTTGTTGTTGTTGTTGTTTGCGTTTTTGTGGGTTTTTTTTTGGGGGGGGGGGGTGTGGGGTTTTTGTGTTTTGGTTTTTTGTTGTTGCGTGGTGGTGTATGTGATGTTTTGTCTC
>JAAGNO010020154.1:35451-52927 GCA_033439905.1 Ceryle rudis
TTTTTTTAGTTTTTCGTTTTTTTTTTTTGTTTTGTGTTTGTTTAGGTTGTTTGGGTTGTGGTTTTTTTCGTTTTTTTTTTTTTTAATCAGAAATTTGCTCCAAAATGGTTTTAGTATATGTAGTGGAATTTGCATAAGGATTAGTCTTTTCTTTTGTGTATGCTCTTAGATAACTTATTTTTTGTTGGTTTATTTCTGAGATATATTATGTAAGGTACATAATGTATGAGCTCCTTTAGAAACATATTCACTCTTTCAGTGAATGCAAACTTCCACTATATGGTCTATTTTGCTGCTAACAATGCATAAGAATGTCTATTTGTTATAAAGCTATTTGTAGTTCAGATTTTGCATACCTTGCAGTGTGAAATACTGATGGTAATGTTGATTGAATATAATAATAATATTCATAATTATAATTTAGGTAATATATGACTGCCTTTATCAGACTGTCATCCTAATCCTTAAATGTGAAAATCTGTATAATTTTTCCTTCAAATTAAAGCCATTTATATTAAGCAAGATTATTTTCTATTCAGAAAATTGAAGAATATTTCATATAGCAAGTAATTCTTCATAGGAAGCTACTGACATTTTTCATAAGTAATTAATATGATGGACTTTTGTGTTTGCACTGTACCTAGCAATTAACACAATAGGACCTCAATCTTGATAGGGACATAGGCTGTGACAGCAGTATAAATATTTAACCATGTTAATTAAGCATAAAAAGAAGGAATCAAGAGTAAACTCATTTTGTAAGGAGTCTGTTAGATTGGCTGAAATGCACTCAGCTGAAAATATATCAAAGAGCTGTAAAACTTGAAGTTAAGACATAAAAATAGAAATAGCTATTTAAGGTCAAGTTATACTTTCACATACTTAAATTTAAGTAATGTCCTTCTAGTATGGTGAAGTATTAAACAGTTACAACTATTTAATATAGTAGGCAGCTCATTAAAATAGTCCTACTCCTGTAACATTTCACAGTAGGGAAGAATGTTGGCAAGATGTGACATCAAAAAGGACTGCTGAGAGAAAGAAAGAGGAAATGGAATATATCAGGAGCTGAAAAGTAGGCTATTAAGAAGAATATGAAGTCACTTCATTTAGAGGAAAATAAATACCTATCTACCAGCCCTTTGCAGAGCTCTCAAATACCTTAGGATATCTCAGAAGGCACTAGCTGGCTCTGTTTAGGAGATATATGACGGGGTGTCTAAGAAAGAGCTCACATAGGCACAGTAAATCTACACTGAATATTACTAATCTTGAACTCATCCCACTCCAGATACCTAGACAGCTAGATAGTCCTTTGCCTAACCATGACAACACAAAAGCACCTGAAGTGCCCTAGGGTATCTGGGACAGGACTGACAAAGTATACACTGAGCCTGTGGGGGATGAAGGGAGATGGGATGGGACACTTCAGGGTACCTCCATGGCATTGGTCATTCGTGGGGGGACCAGCATATCAAACATCTGAACTCCCTTTATAGTTAAGTGAGGGAAATAGGCACTGCTTGATACTGATTTATCAGATTCTCATGTAGGTATTTCAAACAGTTCAAATGTGCTATCTTCTCCTGTAACACTAAAAAATGTCTGGAGAATTGTGTCCAAAAAAAATATCTACACTGAGAAGTTTAGTGAAATTATTCTCAATCCTCTTTGTGGAAAACTTGTTTTCAGAATGCTGTCTTCAGTGGAGTGAGAACTGGCTGTAGACAGCACACAAGGCAGAAAACTTTTCATATAGTACAAAAGGGAATTACTTGTAGGGCTGTTCTTTTAAATGTCATTGTAGTCTAGAATAAATGTGTAACAGTAATGAACTCTGCAAATTTTACTGCATTAGGAGGAACAGTAAATTTCAGAACTGATTTGAAACCTCCCGTCTTTGACACACGAGTGATAGCGAATAATTAACCCTTAAGAGACAAACTATCAGGAATTCTTAGGAACTTTCTGATGTGAAAGCTTATTTTGTTGAGGTTGCAAAAGGAAAAGAGACAGGACACCAAATTTGCAACTAGGAATCATTTTTTTTGCTTTTCATTCTCAATTTTGAAGCAAACAGGGGGGTTTCTTTGGGAGTTTCCCAACTTGCACTGACAAGAATAGTCAGCAATTTAAATTGCATATTGGATCATCTTTTAAGCCAATGAAATGTGATGTGGTGATTTCATTTTCATATCAGATGACCTAGTTAGAATGAAAGAATAAAGTTTCAATCAGTTGAAAGAAATGTAATTGAAAGAGTTTTTAGACAAATAAAGAACTTTGTTAAATTTAAACTACTTCATCATATATTAATAATTTTTAAAATATTTTTTTGAGGGCAAAAGGATGGAGACATTTGTCTTGAAAAAATGTGTAAGCTTAAAGTATGTTTATATGGACACCAGCACTTAGGCTATGGATTGAAACAAATGTTCTAAATATCAAGAATAGTTACTAAGAAAAAGGATGCCTTAGCTGAAGACTAAGTCCCAAGGGAAAGGTTTCTTCTATCTCTTGAACAGTTTATACATATATTTTCCTTTGAATATATATACATATATATGTATTGGAGAATGTATTTCCATTTCACAGATTCACAGAATCTCTATGGTTCAAAAAGACCTTTAAGATCATCAAGTTCAACCATTATCTAAATCTACCACATACCACTACCAATCTACCACACCATATCCTTGAGCACCACATCTAGATGGCTTTTAAATACATCCAGGGATGGTGATTCAACCACTTCCCTGGGCAGCATGTTCCAGTCTCTGATAACCCTTTCAGTATAGAATTTTTTCCTAATGTTCAACCCAAACTTCCCCTGGCATAACTAGAGGCCATTTCCTCTTGTCCTATCAGTTGAGACTTGTGAGAAGAGACCAACTCCCACCTTCCTACAACCTCCTTTCAGGTAGTTATAGAGAGTGATAAGGCTTCTTCTCAGCCTCTTTTTATTCAGACTAAACATGCCCAGCTCCCTCAGCTGCTCCTCATAAGACTTATTCTCAAGACCCTTCACCCTTCACTTCAAAAGGGAGATTGAAGAACTTGTATGCATTTCTAATAGTAATAATTTCATGTATTGATGTCAGCTTTCAGGCAATAATGTTCTAAACAGTGGTGGTTGGTATATTTAAAGCAGTATTTTAATAAGAACAGAAGCACTTTCAGTGCTAAGATCTAATTTCTAGTTTGTGTAGGTTATTAATTTAGGCATTTTTTAATATTTTTTTCATTTTTAGATCATAGAGGCTTACTTCACTTGTTAAAAACTAATTAATAGTATTCCGATTCTTAATCTCCACAATTATTTATTTATTTATTTTTAATTTCTTGTTGCCCAGATTAGCAATGTTCCCTAGAAATACAATGTATTGCATAATCTTAGACTGGGTCAAAAGTACACATTAATAATGGTGTATAATTTTCTTGTCACTTTTACAGAAGCAGCACAACTCCACATTTGCTGTGTCTATTCATGCTCAAAGTATTCATAAAAATCCCCTTATTTTATGAGTGTCAGTGTTGCTCATATTTAGGCTCCAAATAAAGATTTCCACACTGTAATGATTCCACTGAAACAGATAGCAATTACCCATGTTTAGTGACCTTTACAATTTCCAATTACAAATCTGTCCATTCTTGTAGTGTTTTCATTTGCTTTTCTTATTCTTGGCTTCTGTTCATTTGTCAATCAATTAAAACTGCTGTTGTTTCAGGCAATAAATTAACTGTAATGTTTACCATCCTCTTGGCACATATTTCTTTGCTGAGCAGAGACTAAACATTTAAACTGACAGCATCAAGCTCCCCCATGAATTTAAGAGAGCTAGTATTAACAACTCACTTTCTCTATCCTGTTTCCTTGCAAGCAAATCCAAGCCAGCAGCTACATTTACAATTCTTTAAACCTCTACTTGAAATGTACTCAGTTACCAAAACTACTTGAATCAGCTTCTAGGCCACCCTTAGAAATGTAACTATCTAAAAGTTATCGAAACCTATATGGCTTTTATTTCAAGCTTTCACATATTAACTGTGTCACTCTGGTTAATTGACATAGGCTATTCTTTGGCTCACTCATAATCCAGATAGAATCAGTAGAAAAGGGTAATAGACAAATCTGCCTTTATTGCTACATCAGGAACAGATCTTTGGCCATTACTTTAATTGCATTCACTTTAATGGGACTATGTCACCCTCTAATTCTGAAAGACGAAATCACCTCAAATTTCTAATTATTTGATGCCTTACAGTTTGTGTTTGTTTGTTTTCTTATGTTTCAAGAAATTCTTCCTATGGAGGAAGATTATAAATCTTCAGTTAAAAATATTCAGTGGCTTAAGTAAATTGAAAGTTTTAGTCTACCCAATAGAATTTACATAATAATGCATTTTCCTTTATAATGTCAGTCTTTTGCCTTTTTGTTTACTAGATCATGTAGTTTTTACAGAGACCTGAAAATAGTGAATTCAATTGTTTTAAATGTTGTAATAACTCAAGTGAGGAAAATCTAAAAAGAGAACATCAAATCACTGGGGTTTTTTTTATCTCTGTGCCTCTTAGTTTTTCTTTTTAACTCTCCTTTATTTTCATTGAATGTTGGTTTTGTTTTTGTTTTGTTTTTTTTTCATGAAGCTGCATTCCACATGTTATTTTCCTTTTCTCACTCTGTCACTCTGTTACTTCTTTTCCAAGCAGCTAGCCACTGGAAATGTGTTATTACTGTTGTTGTGTATATCTGTTTCTCAGTTTTTAAAAAGAAGTTCCTTGAAAGTTGTAGTCACTTTGACTTTTTTTTTTTTTTTTTCCTGAAAGAATTTGTGATGGTTCAATACCATAAGAGAAAGAAATCTTTTCCCTTCCCTTCTCACCCTTACCCCCAGTCTGTCCCTTCTATTCCACTCCCCTCCCTTACCTTCCTCTTTCCATGACTTTCAAAATAATTATTTATTCCTAAAATGTGGCATCAAGTTGGCATAATCCTGTGGACATTCTTACACATATACAAGTAAATTATTCTTCAGATAGTTTACTTTCATTAAGTTGATGATCTTCTTTTATGTGTTTGTGAATAAACTCACCTTTTGAAAGGTCTTCTGTGCCCTACAGTGATTAATTTCCAAATTAGCTATGTAGCAAGGATTTCCCATGTGTTTTACCTTGCTCTGCAAAGGCAGTGAAGAGGTAATGTTTTCCATCCATAGGGGTTTTAAAATCTGTGATTAACAACTTCTTTTGTATTTTACCCTTATGGCATCACAATATATCAAATTTTTGCTCCCGTTTTTCTCCATCCAAAGAGTTATTGCTGTGCTTGAGTGAATAGCATATACTCCAATCACTTCACATCATCATTTTACTAAATGGATTTAGCCTGGAAAATGTGTGTTTCTCTTCAGGAAGTCCTCCTACTTCATCTTTTGATGAAGGTTTCAGAAAACTGAAACCATGTATCTGGTGTATTAGAAAATCTATAAATGTTTTATAAGTGTGTGCATATAGAGATTCTTCAGATCATAAAGAATAGAAATGTGTATTCAGGTGTGACAGATGCCTCTTTGTTATCACAATGTTCCAGGAAATTACTTCTGAATCACAGTCTCACTTTTGATCAAATTTCTACAAGACAGATTTACTCTGTATTACATATTAACCAAATTTTACTCCAATACAGTTACAATGCTCCAAAGTGATATTGCTTCTCTAGCAAGATTATTGCACAGTCTTTCACTCTTGATACTGTTTTTCTGAAACTCAGATATATTTTCTGTCTTTAATTTACTGAAATTGAGATAACTGAACATTACCTTTGACTGCATCAATATTTAAAACCAAGGAGACAGCTTATTCCAAATATTTTAAGCACCTTCAGCAACATGGCTGCTCATAGGATCCCAGACAATTGTGGTAAGAGGTCATCAGAATGCACAGTGAATACAGATGAAGGGCGATATTCTTTATTCATAGTATTATTTTAGTCTTAATGGAAAAGAACCACAACAAAAAAACAAAGAAACAGAGAAAAACCCCAACACACAAAAAAAAAAACCAAAAAAAAACCCAAAAAAAACAACAAAGAAACAAATAAAAACACAAACAAAAACCCCAAAACAAAACAAACAAAAAACCACACAACTGTTCATCTTTATTTCAGTAGTCAAGTTCATGATAGAGTTCATACATCTCCGTGTCACACATTACTTTTGTGTGAGTGAATTTAGGAACCAAAAGCTATAAATATCACCTTTTAATAATTCTGTAGCTTTAATTCCTGAATTGTTACAAAAGGATATTGAGATTGTCACAGAGCATTCCAGACACGTTTACTTTTTTTCCCTAGCAAAGTAATTGAAAAGGGTACATCACAATATATGTATCTACTGGGATTAACATGGGTGAAACAGATTTCCTGCCATTAAAATTATTCCCCAGCTAGTAAGGAGTAAGGAAATTTAGGTGAGAATCTCTAGAGGGAAGCTTTGAGAAATAAATTGGAAAACAAGTTCATTGTTTGCAGCAAAATTGCATCTGCACTTTAGCTGCTGGCATTTTACTTGCTTTTCAGCTTAGAAATGAAATATTTTACAATAGAATTTTTTTCTCTCTGATTCCTTTGGGGAAGATAATTTTCAGGTTGATAAGGAAAATGGGCCTTGGGAATGTGAATGTTAGATTGATTTTTTTTTTTTTTTTCTTCAAGTAAAAAAGTGTAAAAAATCTAGAGAGAAAAGCACAGAATATGGTACTTATTCCATTAAATTCTTGTGATTGTTTCCAATTTTCCTTTTTAAGAAACACAATAGATAAAGAAGTAAAAATCAAAATAATGCAAATAAAATCATGGCTGCCACAGCATCGAAACAGATGTCTAACATCTATATTCTTCTTGATGACCCCATATTCCTGAGTCTGCTTTAAAACTCAGTTTCTTAAGATTTTTCAAAATATACCTCCAGGATGATTTTCCATTTACTTTCAATTTGAATTATTAAGTTTTTTTAAACTTTGTATTTCACTTTGAAAAAAAACAAACAACCAAACAACCAAACAACCAAAAAAAAAACCACAACCAAAACTAAACATCTCCGTCCTGACCACCAAGGATTTTGAGTGCTTATCTAATTCTGTTACTCAGATTAAGAGTTTCAGGGACCACTGGCATTTTATTTTTGTCCTGTTGTACAGGCATATAAAAATCTAATCAGCTAAACAAAAAGGAGAATAGAGATCCATACATGTTGGAGCCAGTCAGACTTAACTGAAAATTACTCCAGTGCTCAGATGATAAATTGAAATCTGCCAGTGAGAAGTTTTTCTACCTGCTCAGACTTTTATATCATAAAAGTCCAGGAACATTTTTTTTTTTCAAGGATATTCCTCACTTTCTTTTTGCTTCCAGTCATTTTCCAGCTAGTCATTCAAGGTTACAGTCACGTTCAAAGTTTCACATCAACTCAAAGTAAAAACAAAAACTACTACAAGAACTACTACTTTTACCAGGCAGGGTGATTCAAAAGGCTAGAATATGGTTTAGATTAGAGAACTTGGGAGCTCTTCCAACTTCCTGGGACTGGGCGCATTCTCTAATGCAATCCTAGTTTTATACTGAAGTGAGATGCAAACATGTATAAACTCCCTTCTTTTCCCAGTATCTTATATCTAAAACAAATGTGAATACTTACTCTCAGAAGAAACTGTACCTTGTCCCAAACAGGGTGAACTTCAGATGGTAGGTATAAACTGTATTTCTGATCACTGGTACACTCTAAAAAAAAAAAATCACCTTACTAATTCTAACAGCTCATTTGCAGCTGATTGTGAAGATACTATTGCATCTTACCCACTAAATTGCTTACTCTACCAGTTCTTAGTTTTTATTAGTAATATGCAGTGTTTAATACTTATCAATTCAGCAGAATTTTCCAATTTGTCTGTTTTGCATGCAATTATTGAAATATCACCTAGTATAAAATATCTTCACGTGTCTCATGCTCATCGTACTCTGGTCTACTACGCAGTGTGACAGTGAGAGTAAATATAACTCTCTAGTTTCCTTAATCTATACTGATTTCTACCACACCACATACACCCCCTTAACATTCAAGATTTCCACAGAAAAATTAAATATCTGAAGGATAAAAGAGGAAATTGGTGCATTTCACAAGTAGCTACCTGTCCTGCTCTAAAATATGGGTATCATGTACTTTTTAATATGGTCAATATGAAAATAAGTTCACCTTTATGTCAGTGGACACAGAGCAGATCTTGTAACAGCTGAAAATCTTCCACGTTTTGTAAACTGGCATCAGAATCGTTACTCTAGAGTAAAGATTTGTCATTACATGAGTACATGTGTCTGTGTATGGAAGATATAGACTGGCTATGTATCTTGGTTTTGAATGTATGGGTTCTGTTAGGAAATATGTTTATTTCATTCAAAACTTTGCACAATATGAGACAGAATATTAGACAAGAAGTGAATTAGTGGAAGTTGTGAGGCACCCAGAGCAAAGAACCTTCTCACAGTTGCCCTGTGTCATCTGCATTTTTCCTAGGCACTCACAGTAGGCCACTGGCAAGAGACAGAGTACTGGACTAGATAAATCTAGTGATATTTTTATTTATTTATCAGATAAAAATTAGAAAATAGCTCAGTAGCATGTTATTTTTTGCCAAAGGCAAAAATAGTAGAAAAAGTTTTAAGTAGTAAAAGTTTTTCAGATTAGTTTCCCTGAACCCTATTGCTTAGCTTTGTTGAGTAGAAGAAAAAAGAGAATCATTATTTTTTCAGAAAGAGAAAAAAATTCCTTGCCTACATTTAATGTCAAGTTACACGTACAAGGCTGAAAAGAAAGTGTGATTTCAATTAAAGCAGAACTCGTGTGCTTCAGTATTCTATACAAACCTACCCATCATGCAGATTTTTTGTCAGGTTTTTACTTGTCTATTTTTGATCCACTTTTGAATGGTTTATTCACCTCTGCTTAAGGCTACTCCCTCTATCACATTTCATGAACAAATGTGATTCTTTTATTTAGTGATAAGAATAATTTCTCTCTCTCTCTCTCCCTTATGTTATTAGCATATTCTGGAAATATAATAAAAAAGATAACTGGTTAGAACAACATGAAATTCTTTCACAAAATGTAAATTATAAATCTCCATTCAATGGACTAATAATAATATATTAAGCATTTTTTCTAATAAGCAGGAAAATTGCAGAGTGAGATTCAGATAGATATGATTAACAGAATGTAGAGAACTGCGGAAAAAGTATTTCTAAAGAGGCTCTAATCACAGGGTTTTAAAAGAAATCCTTTCTACTGAGGATTAATTGCACTGTAAAGTACACTTTTCTAATCATCAAAATAATTGTTTGTTGTAAATGTGATCTGTTATTATCCTAAATCACAGGGTGTGGAAGATATCACAAAAGAGATGGTATATTTTATGATACTTCTGCATATAAACAGTTTATAAACCACATTTTGGAGTTGAAATCATCATAAATAAAATATTTTGCAAAATTGTTATTCATTGTAGCTATTAAATTTGCCTTAAGGCTTGATTCCCTGGATGTTTGTTCATGTAACTGGAAGATTTTGTTCAGTCTCATTGTTTTAAAAGAAATATTATCCTTTGTGTTTGCACTGTTTGAATTCTTTCCCAATTAATTTAATGCAGCTTGCCACTTAATTATTGAAAGCACTGTTCAGTTATTTCACTATTAATGTAAATTACACTAATATATATTATAGTATGACTTATTTGTGACTCAGAGATGGAAGGAATTTTTTTCATATAACATTTTTAAAAAGCAAGGGAGGAGTGGCCCAGCAGCACCTGCATTATGGATCCAGTCCCTCAAAAACTCATAAAAATTTTCTATGGCTCTTTCTGCAATCAGGAATCATTTTCCTCTATATGCTGTAAGAAGATAACATGGTATAGCTCTCACTGATAATTCTCCCATAAAAATTTATCTGCATATATGTAAGTATGACCCTTGAGAACAGTGTAGAATTACTTGAAGTTTGCAGTTTCCAATAATATTTGATGCTAAGAAACAGCTGGAGAAGCTGTAAGCATGCTTACTTTTTATTTAAGTCATGTAAAAACTTTGAATAATGGAATAATATGAAAATTTAGTAAGCAATTAATATATACAAATTTTTATTCTAAGTACCATCTAGAAATTAGGGAAGAATGATGAGAACATAGTCTAATTCTAGTGTTACATGTACAGGATAGAAGTTTTTACACACCTTCTATCAAGTAATAAATTAATAAAATGCATATTCAAATATTGTAATTTAGGAACTTCTCTGAAAGTTCAGTCTCTAATATACTTAGTTCTTTACTGCATAATGGTCTTATCTATATCATATTTTAGTTTAAATCTGGAGTGAGCTTTTGAAGTCAATCACATGATTTTCTCTGCTTACTGGAAATTACCTCAGAAGAATCTCAACCTATACACTCTAAACTCTTTCCCCACTGAATTAAAATCAAATATGTGCTCCTGTGGCTTTCAGTCCACAGGACCAGGATGGAATTAATCAGAAATAACCCTCCTTTCTTCTCCACCATACCCCTATCCCAGATATGTATACAGTGTGGCAACTGGGGCCTCAGCCTAAAAGCATTTGAATCTACAGATTCTTTCTGGGGTACATCAACTGCTAATGCAACTAATGAATTAGAGTAGACACATTGCCAAAAGCTGGTTTTCTCTACCTTACTGTTATCATTCTACTGTGCCTTTGAAAAGAACATCCTTTTGCCCAGGCTCCTTCCTAGTCCAGCGTCTTTACAATGACTGTGTAAATTGTGACAAGTTTGGCACAGTTCTTTCCAGGTTCCTAAGAACAGTTTTTATTACTTTCAAGACCCATAGATCTATACATGTTCCTTGAGATTTTAAGGACACCTCAGTCCCTGTGGTGGTGTGTTCTGTCTGATCTGTTGCGTGTGTATTTTTGTGGTGCTCCATATTGCATTATTTGCTGTTTCCGGTTACAATACAAAGTTTATTAAATTCAGTGGGTTTTAAGGCTTATTTATTTTGGCATAGGAATCCCAAGAGTCATAAATAATAATTTTACCAATCAATTACTGTAACCTCAAGCTTGTAAGATGCTGAGAACTAAAATCATTAATGAGAGTAATATGTAGTCATGAACTTAGTGTTCTTCTCTCAGGGTCATATTCCAGTTTCTGCTGAGAGTCAGATGGTTAGGAAATTCAAATATGTTTTCCTCTTCTTCAATTTCTGTCTCTTTTGCAACATCAACTATTTTCTTGCCTTTAAGTATATTACATCAATAGTCTGAATTTGCTATCTAGAAATATCATGGCACAGCAGATCTACATTTATAAAGCAAAGTTTCAAGAAAAGCTGGAGGAGAAACATGTAAGTTAGATCCTCTGGTGAAAAGTATGTAACCAATATCCCATTTGGCTATATGTCTCAGTGTAACTTTTGTCTCAATTCTGTGGTGAACAGTAGAATTATTAATTGTGAAAAAACCCCCATCTTTTAATAATATTTATTCTTGATTTCAGTAGTCCATGGGGAGTTACATCTGCTTTTTAATACAGAAAAATTAATTACTTAAATCTTGTTTATACAGAGTAATAACTCAGAATGTGTGGGATAACCCCCATGTAGACTTCTAGCATTGTGTCTTTCCACCTTTCTTTCCTTCTGCAATTAAATATATTTGGTTTGGGTTTAATTCTACTTATGTGAAACAGACTGCCAGGCCCTAGAGACTCACCTTTTCTAATTTCAGAGTTTATTCCTCACTTCAGAGTTAGAGTTTATGTTATGGAAGGGTGCAATAAAGTAAGGAATTTTGACTTATGTATCAGAAAAAATCAGAATTTTTTTCCAGTTATTATTCTGACAGTTTATCTTAAAATGAAACTTGAAGATACTTTGTGGCCTGAACTGCGTGGAAAGCTTCAGTAACTTCAGTACTAACATTTTAGTTTCATAGTGTCACATATTTCTCTACCTTCTGAACAGTATATATTGTATATACATTAAGAGAGCTGTAGCACCACTGATCTATTTTTAATGTTACTATAATGTAATCCATGGCAATCAATTGCCAGAAGAAATTGGAATTAGAAATAACATGGAAGAGAGGCACAGTGATCCACCTGATGAATATCTTCAGATATGCCAAGTTTGAGGGTTCATATACTGATAAAATTATATATAAGGTGGGGTTTTTTTTCCCAATTTGTAAATGGTTTTTGCTAGTTGCCAATTACAACTCAGTTCAGAAAGAAGTAGAGTTGTTCTGCTAGGGTTATTTTTAATATTATTATGGAGAGCATTAAGTGAGATTTCCAGACATATATTGTGATATAAAACTCAAGCATTATAGGTTTTGACTAGGTAGAAGAATTCTTAAGATGCATTAATGGAATCAAGGTTGAACTTTATAAGCTTAAACTGCTGCTAATTTCTTTTCCTGAAGTAAGAGGAAAACAAAGATATCTTGTGTCTTCAAAATCTAAGCCTCTGAATCATGGGTAGAATACTGAAAACAAGAACGTGCTACCTTTCCCAAGGGAGAGCCATTTCATTATAAAACATTACTTTGTAGTGGTCTGATTTCTGACCTTGTGATTTCAAACTGTAGGTAAAATTATGACCTTGTTTTAAGCAGTCCCTTGAGAACAGCCCTTCATGTTTTGAGCAGTTCAGGAATTTTCTGGGAACACATTTCTGAAAGTGGATAATGATATTAAAGAAAGTTAAAAAAATCCAATAGCTAGATGCTAGGAGGGTGTGGAAGGGCTTGCTAAACCGTAAGTCATAAACCATTGGGCAACTGTAAAAACCACATCTGTTACCTGGATCACAGATTTCATGCTACTTAGGCTTTTGTTGTGCTTATTAACATCTACTTACATTATTGTTCGGATAATCAAAATCATTTTACATGATGCTAGAAGACTGTCATGAAACTGTGGGTAATTTATACCAGAGCACCCTGTTCTTGCAGTGCTGAGATTCAGGATTTGGGCATGGTCTGTATTAATATAATTACAAAACCTGTGCACACAAATTATTTAATATCTCCACGACTTAATAGAGCAACTAATCTCTGATTTTTCATATTCAGAGGATTTATGTACTGTGGACATTTATTTTCAAAGAAGTTTTATCAGATTGACAACACTGTGCACTATTACCTGCTTTTTCTGTGATGAGGAAAGATTGAAGCCTTCTCTGCTGCAGCTTGGTTATTTTTTTGAAAGTTAGCAGTTGATCAAGCACCATACGTGCCTGGAATAAGAAACGTGTTCTGAAGATAGCCTTTAAACTTGTATTGTTACATATATGTGAAAGCCTGACAAAAGAACCACATTTGAAAAAAACACAGTTAAATCTAGTTCATCTGCTTTCATACAGGACTCACCTTCAAAGAGAATCTTCTTAACCAATTAATGAGAAAGTTGATTTACTGCAGCTGCTATTATCAACATGCCAAATAATCTGAAAATCTGAGTGCGAAAAAAAAAACAAAACCAAAACCCAACAAAAAAAAAATTCCCCCCCATCAAAGCATCCAGCTCTTCTCTATTCTTAATCTTACAGTTGCTTATTTTGTACTTGTAGGAGAATTTTTTTTTTTTTTTTTACATGTGAATCAGAATATTTGATCAAAGCATAATATGATGTAATAGGAATCATGGAAGCTAAGATGAAACTACAAAACATTTTTTTTTCTGAAGTATGGGCTTATTATTAGCAATTCTAAAAATCAGACGTATCTCTTTTATATTTTAGTCTATAGACAGTTTGCTTTGTACTGATATAATAAAGTTAATGGTCTTGTTATCGCTATCATTTTCATTAGTGTTTTTTCATGCTTAGTGAAAGCATTAACTTTCCTGGTCAATCACTTTTACATTCTCATTTACTTGATATTATTTGATTGACTTTTTTCTTAGAAATGTTAGATAAGTTACTGTTTCTCTATAAAACTGTCTTTATCATTGCCCTTTTAAAGGCATACACATCCTTGGAATAATATTGGTACTTTATTATCATACTCTAAATGATGCAATTGTTGAAGTTGTCTATTATGATGACAGTAACAGTGGTTTCAACATCCTAGAATGTGTTTCTCCACATTCCCATCATTGCTGAAAATGTGCTTTCAAAACTGAATACAACACACAGATATACAAATAATCAAGCATTATTTCTGAATACTCTAACCAAAGTCTAAAAAAACAAATTAATATAAAATTTAATAAGGAATAAGATTTATTATAGGGATAAGACTACTTTGCAGTTGAGGAGTAACAGGTTCTTAGTCCACAAAACCTAATTAAAGCTTTTTTGCATCTTCACAAGAAAACTTGACAGCATTTCCAACATAAATGTAACATGGCAATCTCTATGATACCGATTTTGAATGTTGTTTTCGATAAACTTTGGCAGTAGAAATTAAACAAAGAAAAGAAAAAGTCAGAGTAACCACAAGTAGATTCCATAGTTTCAATAAAATACTCTAAATGTAAATGGATATGCAATAAATATAGGGTTGACAAGATTGCTGCAATCCTCAATTTAAGTTTCTTTATGCCCAAAACATTTCATTAAATCTTCATAAATTAAATAATATATACATACATATATAATACAGGCTTCGGGTAAATGAGTACTTCCATGAAGCTTTGTTTCATAGAAATGGAACAGTTAGGCATAAGATCATTTCAACAAACTGAAATGGAATATTTTGATTCAATGATATTAAAAAGACTAATTTCAGCCTAAAATGCTGAAATAAGATTGACATTTATAAAAATTTTGTTTTCAATTAAAGAATAAATAATTCTTAATATTTGAGTTCTGATTGAAGATGGAAACAGATCTGGAAATGTTGAAATCTAAATTGAAGGCTAATTTTTAATAATTTTTGTTCTACCTGAATCCTATAAAAAATAAAAGGAGCTCTTGCAGACTGACATAATAAATTGTATGAATAATGTCATATTGACTATATAATTTATTTCCCCGCCCTTTTCTGCATACCTCTGGGAGTAATCAACATCTGTTCTCCCCAGATTCAATGTGTGGTTAAAGGATGTCCTCAGTTACCTTGATTTATGCAAATTTTATTATATTTACTTATTTGCAGAATACAACATTCTTCCTTAAAATATTACCTCTCTTATTTCTAAAATTAATGGAATACCATTACTTCTGTAAGCAAAGTCTTGTATTTATATTTGCAGTAGGATTAGTTTTGAAATAACCATTTTATCTTATAATGATTTAATTTTATCATATACTTATAGTAATTTAGAAAATACTTTGTGGCATTAAATAATTTTAAATGTTAACATCTATATGTTATCATACGAATAACTTTGTAAACAGTAACTATATAATGTTTTAAAGTATATTACTTTCAATAAGGGGAAATAGAATTGTATTGTGTATGGAAGAGACAAAAGTTTGTGACCTCTTATTTCTCCAGAAGACATGGTTCACTTCAGACCATCATCAAAAAGGAAACGTGGTGTTGGAGCATCTCATTGTTAAGAAAAGAAGTAGTTTCTTAACTGGTAGGGTGTCTAATTCCATGTTATTATATCTTCTTGGACCAACTATTGCAGCAATCTACCATCATGAATGGTCCTAAACTTAATCTATGTGTTGGATCTTGGGTAGTATCTAAGAAGAGCTCTTATACTGGTGATTCTGTATCACTCTATTTCTTTGGAATATCTACCTTTACAGTCCAAACTGTAGTATGCACAGAAAAAAAGTCCAGTATCACAAAATTTTCAGTTTGTTTATTTATGTCCTTTTGTTGCTAAATGTGAAGTTATTTGGCTGGTCTAAGAGTTTCCTTTAAGACAACTCACAGTGAAGGATTTCACCAGGCCTCTCTGTCAGAGAAGAGACCTCAAGGGAAATCTGTGCTGAGAAGACAGATCTACAGTTGCTCAAGGAAGAGCTTTATACATAAAGGGATTAATGTTATATGAACAAAAAGGGCACTGATTCAATTTGCTGTTTAGCAACATTGAGAGTAATTAACCTGTGATGTGAGGTAACAGTTTTTCTGCCCCACACACACGGTTAGACACTTGTGTCAAAGATTAACATTTGCTGTATTGAAACACACCTAGCAACAAAGTTGATCCATTGTATAAATGTAATTTTCTGCTTTAGAATACCTTCCTGTGAACAGAATGGATTATTCATGTATATTTTTAGTTTTCAGTTACTAAAATAAATCTCTAACTAGCTTTCTTCTTCTGACATAGGTAGACTTAAATTAAAATCTGGTGATCTTTATCACATTTCTTCTTTCTCATCTGTTAAGTTAATTTTCTAAGACAAAAAGAGTTACTGAAGGTGATCATGAGATAAAAAAGTATATTAGCAATATGCCAGTTGATTGCAAATTTCTCTTCCCGAAACGCTTATGACAGAAATAATCTGATAAAAATGTTATATCTCATGCTGGATTTTTGTTGTGGGCTTCTTTTTTGTTGTTTTTCTTTTCTTTCTTAGGGGGCAGTCAGATGAAACATACCTGTAAACACTTGAGTAGTGAAAGCACAAGACCTGTGAAAGATTTGAGTAGCCTTTCATACTTTTTGTATCTTAATTTTTTCAGGTTCTTGGCTGTATCGGTAGATCTAACATAAGTCTGTATTTTCCAACGTGCTGAGAACACAAATGGCCCTGCAGGTCTTAAACAGACTACCTGCACCATATTTCCAAATGATAATCAAGATGTGAGAGATACACTTTACCTTCATCAAAACTGAGTAACTCAAAATCAGTGCACTCCTCAAAACTTTGCCTTACACTTCATCAGTCAGCCAACATGATATTTTTACAGGTAATTCTTTCTACATCTTCTGCATTTTGCCTTTCATTGCTTTGTTGCAATTTGTCTGATGTGTTTCTACACTACACAACTTGAAGAAACTCAGAATAGCTTTCTACCACCTTCCTGAGAGACAATTTATGCTTATGTCCAACTTTACCTGTCCTTACATAGTTCCTACATCTTTCTCTGCACCTACCAATAGAATTCCAAACTCTATGAAAGCAAACAGTGAAAATAATACCTGAAATGAAAAATTAGCTGTGAGTATTATTAAAAACCAAAATAGATAGCTTTATTTCATGGTTCTGCAGGTCAGTCATAATTTTTTTTTTCCTAGCAGATGTTTCCTACGTATTTCAAGTAAAAAAGATAAAGATTTACAATTTATGTTTTCTTCCACTGATATGGTACCACACAGTGTGTTTGGCCACGATCATAATGACTAATAAGATATAATAAAATAATGACTTCAATTAATTATAATAATAGTTAATAATATAATTTAGTATAATTAATTTTAATATTTTCTTTCCGATTACGTATTTTTAAGTGCATTATGTGAGAATATAAACACCTTTATT
>JAAGNO010020154.1:53027-69122 GCA_033439905.1 Ceryle rudis
TTAGGCCATTCTTTCTATCCTAGACTAGAGGACGTCATGCCCTAACCGCGTTCTGTTGTCCGTGTGGATGGTGCAGGTCTTTTGGTTATTTAAAAAAAAGTCAATCTTTTGCCTGTGCAACACATAATAAATGACAGATGTTCCTCATCTGATTGTCCATAAGAAATCATTTGTCTGTGGAGACATACAATATCTGATTTATAAAAGAAACAATATTCTTTACTGATTTTCTTATGATGATTCTTATCTGCTTTGCAGGTTGTAATGGGAATGGTTTCAAATACATTGTCAATTTTGCTAATAAACTCGCATCTTAATAAGATACGGTGTGAAATTATGTTATTATGATAAAGATATTCTTCCTTTAGATTTCTATTCATTATATGCTGGTCTAACATACTTGTTAATAATATAAGAGAGTCCATTTCTAGAGAGTAAATTGTAATGCTGATTTTTCATCTGAACAGTTAAATTCATATTAAGTCAGACAAAAAAGAAGTTTAAAATATTATTTTAATGTGAATAATTTCTGATTGGATGCATCATGATGGATTGTATTGTAATGAATACCTGAAATGCTAAAATTCACTAATGACAAAAGTACAATAGTCTAATAGAACTGGTTTAAGATCTTCCCCTCAAGGTTATAATTAACTGTGGTTATATCATCAAATGGCACTCCATATCTGCTTTGAATTGATATTTTTTATGAAGTATAAAACCATTTTCTTAGTGAGTTTCTCCTTTGTTCTCTTAGATATCTCTTCTAAATTCCCCTTGGATACCACATTCAAAGATTTCCTTATACTTACTCAACACAGTGAAATACAGATTTTTCACATTTATGCATGTACATAAGTCTTTAGAGGATTTTTCCTTTAGGTTCATTGAATTGAGAATAATCCATCAACTTGAAATCACCTGTTTTCTACAGTGATAATAAAGTGATACTTTAATCATTATGAAAAATATCTCAGATTTCTGAAGCTGGTATTTTAATTCCTAATTAATTTTCATTCTGTCTCTTACTGAATTGGTTGTATTTCTTTTGCAAGACCTACTTACATCAAACCCCTCTCATGAAATAATGTTGTTCTCTAATTTGTAAAAAATAACTCACTCATTACAGAAGTATTTCTTCAGATATTTTTCTACCATATGAGTGAGAGTGCTTTTTTCATATGTCCTCTCTCCCAGTCTCTCCTAAGTGTCCCTGGACAGTCTCTAAAACTTCTGTGTAAACCCATGTTTTAGAATGTACTAATTCAAAATGTAAGTTTGTAAGATGTAAGACATAAAGCTTTTATTTCTTTTATTGAAATCTTTTTTAACAGCCTAATAAAAGTTGTGGGGGGGGGGGGGTTGTTGTTGTTTTTGGGGTTTTTTTTAATATACTCAATATTCTCTCTGGTTATGCATTCAGATGATTATTCACTGTTAAACTAAATTATGCATATTTTACAATTTATGGTTTCCTCATTATCAGGAATAATTTTACCTAACATTTGAAAATAATGTTCTCACTTTTTGTAGCAAACATATATTCAGTTTGAAGATACATTTTGTCCTCAGGATCAGCCAATATCACAGATTACAGATTACCTCCTTTATCCTTTTCAGATCTAGCAATGCTTTTATTCAAACATATCTTTTCCTGACATTTCAGTCTGTCTTATAGTTCAGAGTCTTCAAGAAATACTCCAGGTAAACCTGCATAATCAGCCTAAAGTTGCTGTGATTTGGGAGTCACTGAGTGGCTGACCTGCATGAATAGCTCACCTTGTGACCTGCAAATAAATTCTATATGATGAGTGTATTGTTACACTTTATTTCATGCAGTACAAAGTCCTTATATTCAGCAATACACATTCTCAGGTAGAAAACCAAGTGTATCTGACAGAACAGTGGTCATAAACAAAACTCCTGTTCTGACATGAATCACAGTCACTTCAGAGCAAAATGTTTATGCCTCTTCTTTAATAACTCAAGTCCTGCAATCCCCCTAAAAAATTAATCTCTGAACTCAGAAGTAAACTGGCAGGTGGGATTAGAAGTTAAATAAAAAGGACAAGGATTTGGAACATGGACTATTTAGAGCATAAACAGAACTGGGACTCTGTCATGTGCTTTTGAAGAATTGCATACATATCACAGCCTCACAAGACACTTGGCCTGTGAATCTTTTAAGTTAGTGAAGTCACACAGATTTATAGGAGAGAAAAGACTGGGAGGCATGAAACAGGACTAAGTTTAATGATGAATGATAGTCTATTATCAGCAGATATTGGTTTTGACACTATCAGTGAAGAAATCCTCTGTCTAAAGATAAGAGCAAAATGGTAAACTATTGACTTTAAATGCTTCTTCTGGAAGAACAGAAAGTGAAATATAAGAAATTTTATGAAGAGAAATTGAAATCCAAAGTATTTTATGAAGGGTATTAACAAATAACAGGTAGTATTCCTGACTGAAGCATCCAAGTAATTGCGGGTGACTGCAGTGTGGAAGTATTAAAGGTACTTGCATAGAAAACAATTGTAATTAATGAGAGTCTTCATCATATAATGAAAGGAAAAATAAGGACAATAATTGATTAAACATATACAAGGTTATGACTGTAAAGAGAAATGTGTTTCATAAACTTAGTACTTATCTGCAGTCCTAAAATGAATTGCAAACTGCATGTTTTCAGAATCAGTCACTTCCTGAAGAAGTTAAAATCTTGTATGTTTTGGTGAAGAAATGGAAGACAGAAGTAAATACTGATGATTTGAGTGGTTTGTAGGAGTCTCAATATAAAGAAGACAGTCAAATATGAGTAAATTTGCCAAAGAGAAAAAGTACAAATCTTTAAGTCACAAAAACTACAGTTACAGAAACATAGGACAGATACAAATATAAGCTTTGAACTAACATTTTCAGATGCTGATCTGATTTATGAGCAGGAGGAAAAAAAAAGAATCTTAAAAGTTAATGATAATGAAAAAGCTTAATATTTTACAGCATTCCTTATAAATTATTTAAGGCAAGAAAGGATATACCAAACTGAATGCTTTGCATGATAATTTTGTCTTTTGAAATCCTGAAAGAAAACATAAAGAACTTGATTTTTTGAAAAAATGTGTTGTAAAACCCACTGAAAGACATCTTGCCCAACTGCAATCAATAGCATAATATTTTATATATACCTATCTTATAAAAAAGGATAGCAGGATAGAATTAGTATGGTCTGTAATGCCCAGTAATCTGTTCTATACTGCCTACAGTAATGTATTACTGTAGAAGTCAGTAATCATTTTAAATATCTTTGCATACTATTTTTCACTAACAATTTAATAAGAAAGCATGATTATGGGAGAATTTTACTTACATAAGCATGCAGATAATTTTAAATTAAAAAAGACCACTATAATGCTACAGAAGCTTTTAGATGCTACAGGGTCATTATCTGTCAGAAATGAGACCACTTCACTTACTAAATAGACCACAAGACAAGTATATTCATCTTAAAATATCAAATAATCTTAAGAATACTGAGGCAATTTAAAAAAAAAAAAAAAAAAAAGCAGAGGAAAAAAATTATATATTAAAAAGATCTAAGAAAGACTGCAGGCGCTCTATTAAAAAAATAAATAAAGCAAAGTAATGAAATGCCAACAACTTCATTCAGCAGGGCATGCATTTAGAGTGACAAAACCTAGACTAGTTAATTTTTTTAACTGAACATACCTCCAGTGTTCTCCCTCAGGGGAAGGGAGAGCAGAACTTTGAACAGAACTAGAAAACTCTTTATATGAATTAGCAAAAGAGAGAGCACAATTGTGGCAGAAGCTGACATCCTCCAGAGCTTAATGGCATCTAACAGAGATACTTTCAGAATGAAGGAGCAGGTCGGATGCATGGATCTCCTCTGTAGGATGGATGACAGATTGGTCAAGACCTTCTGTGTCAGGATCAGAAGAGAGAGTCCTCTGCCTGGTGTAACTGGGAAGGAGGAGTGAGTTGGGTTTAGTTGTCACATTTCTTTCTATTAAGCAGTGACTCTGGACCAAGAGAAGAGTAAGTGTGGAATGTGACAGCATTTCAGCTCATTTCTTCTGATTTTGGTTGGTTGATTGGTTGGTTATGGGTTTTTTTTATATATTGGTTTGGTTTGGGTTTTTTTGACTTTTTTGTTCCTGTTTATTTTGATTTGGGTTGAAATTATGTTACTTAGAAGGTCATTGAATATTGTAAATGCTAGAGGTAGGTCTGAATAGTGAAATAAGTTGTGACACTTAGTGGGGTCAAAAAGAGCTAAAGAGCAATTGGAGATATAAGAGGGAAGATAAGGGAAACAATGAAGAAAAGACAGATGATACCTATTACTGGTAACAGAGAGCCCATGATTTAGAGTAAGACCCCAGATATGGAAAATTAGTTTTCCAAAGTAATAGAGACACATGATGAAAAAATTCAGGGCAAGGATTTGGTAAGAGATTTTGGATATGTTAAAGATATTAACCTTAACAGAACTTGGCATCAGGCTTTAAATGATCAAGAGCGATGTGCATATCCTTAAAACAGAAAACTATTTGATTACTGGTGTACATGTTCACAAAAGCATATATGTATATGATCATATACAGTGTAAATAATTCTGTAGATTGTTACAGAATGATTGGTCTGTGCATGTATATTATATTTACAACTGTACTGCTGAAGCATTTTAGCACAAATTCTGTTGCCATAATGAAATATTTAGCTGGGGCGATGGCACTTACATATACATCACTGGAGTAACAGCTATTAGTGTTATATAGTACATCATCAATGTGACAACTTTGAGAGGATGTGTAATATATAACTAGAAGAGTCCCATTTGGACATCAGTTTGTGATATTTACTATTATTAATAATGCAGTGGGTTTAGTTTCATATAGCAAATAGAAATAATTCTGATTCTAAACAGCAGTAAAATACCTGTAAATAGTCACAGAATCACAGAATATTCATGGTTGGAAAGGACCTCCTAGATCACCGAGTCAACCATACCCATAACAGAAAAACACCTAAAAAACCCCCAAACACCTGAATACCTAAATACCCTGATCAAACACGACTACAAAAACACAAAACACAGAACACACAAAATAACCCCCTACAAGCCTACCACTAGAGCATGTCCTGAAGCACCAGGTCTACCTGTTTCTTAAATACCTTCAGGGATGGTGACTCAACCACCTCCCTGGGAAGGCTGTTCCAGTGCCTCACCACTCTTTCTGTAAAGAATTTCTTCCTAATATCTAATCTAAACCTCCCCTGCCACAACTTCAGACCATTTCCTCTGGTTCTGTCAGTAGTTACTAAGGAGAAGAGGCCAAACCCCTCCTTTCATGTAGTTGTAGAGGGCAATGAGGTCCCCCCTCAGTCTCCTCCAAACTAAACATACCCAGCTCCCTCAGCCTCTCTTCATACGAGTTATTCTCTAAACCCCTCATGAGCTTGGTAGCTCTCCTCTGGACACGTTCCACCATCTCAGTGTCTTTCCTGTAATCAGGGGCCCAGAATTGAACACAGTATTCGAGATGAGGCCTCACAAGTGCCGAATACAAGGGCACAATAACTTCCCTTCTCCTGCTGACCACACTATTCCTGATTCAAGCCAGGATCCTGCTGGCCTTCTTGGCTGCCTGGGCACACTGCTGACTCATATTAAGCCAGCTGTCTACCAGCACCCCCAGGTCCTTTTCTGGCACGCAGATTTCCAGCCACTCATCCTCAAGCTTGTAGCTTTGCCTGGGGTTGTTGTGACTGAAATGCAGGACCCGGCACTTGGCCTTGTTATAACTCATACAATTGGCCTCAGCCCATTGATCCAACCTGTCCAGGTCCCTCGGCAACTTCTACCATGCAGTGACTTTTGTGATAAGAAAAGACTCTCAGACTAGAGTCTATATATGATGATTACCACCACCTACTGTACTACAGGACTAGAAAAACCACCACCACAAAAAATAACCAAACCAAACCAATAAAAATCAAACCAAACAAAACCTTACAAAATGAAACAAAATAAAATTTTAACAGAAACTGGTCAGTCATTCCATCAACAGAACAGTGTGGTAACACAGTATGAATTATTTTGTGACTAAAAATGATCAGTGAGCGCAAAATGCACAACTTTGAAAAATAAAATGATAGAATCATAGACTGGATTGAGTTGGAAGAGACCTTAACGATCATCTAGCCCAACCCCCCTGCCATGGGCAGGGACAATAAACCCTTCATGATTGTGGAAATCAACATACAACATAAAACCATTTATGTAAACATAAAGTCATGAAAATAAGAGACTCCAGCATATACGCAAAGGATTGATGAAGAAACTGAGTTATGGAAAATGATGTAATTTTTTTTTCTTTAAAACTACATATGTTCTATAGTATCTACATTTTTTTTTATTCTTTTAACCATAACAACTTATATTTGCTTGCCTCAATGACAACTGAATTTTAAACTTTAAAGGGATCCAGCAGTCCAATATTACAACTATAGTGACAAATCAGTACTGCATCTGAGAATCTTTACTACTCAGTTTTACCTCTGAACAGGAGCAGCAGGCTTAGAAAATCATAGTATAACTCAAGGTAGAAAGGACTCATAAGGTTCATCAAGTGTAACTCCCTGATCCTCAGAGGACTATATAAAACTAAATATTTCAGAATGACTAAGGAAACAACTAACATGAAAGCCTATTTATGCCAAAAAAAATATAAAGGCTTCTAGATCTCCAGAATAAAATAATCTTTGTCTATTTAACCACAAATATATACCAAAATACTTCCTATGTTATTGTTATTTTCCCCATCCATTGTAAGTTTTTCAGATCTTACTGTCTACATTATTTTTTTCACTCTTGTTTTAAAACATAATTCATAGATGTAATTGTAGAAATTAGCAGACTATAGAAACCAAAGCCAGGCCACATTTACATGAACACTGGCTGTCTGGAATCCAATAGCAAGCCAAGTCAAAGCACAACAAGCTTCCACTAGTTAAGCACATCTCCAGTGTATCTAGTCAACAGATCTTCCAGGTAGTCCTCTGCCTCAAATACCTTTTCCACCTAATGTCACTTCTATCTCCTTCAGCTGTACCAAAAAAAAAAACAGCCAAAATCAATGTATTTTTTACCACTGTATTTCAAGGTATATGTGAAGGTAGAATTCAGACCTATATTTCTCTTTTTGAGTTTAAAATTTTAAAGCCTAAGAAACTTTTCAGCATTGAAATTAAATTTCCTTCTTCCGTCAGCATTTATTTGTTACATCTGTGTGTTCCTGGACTTGACAGGAAAGATAGTAATTTCGTTGTATGTATGAAGCCACTACTGAATGTTATGTTAAGTAATTCCTTGCCCAATAAACTGGTGATTTTATTAAGCAGCACATAGCATAATGCTTATGTTGCACTTTGTACAGACAATATAGTTTTCCGATGGCAAATAATTTTCCACCCTGATTTTACACATAGTGACTGTCTGCATATTGGTTGCTTACAGATTTGTACCTTCAACTTTAAACTTTGCTTTCTGATAAACTATCAGTGAAATGTGTTGAGGAAAAGTTGTTTAAAAAAAGATGACTGAAGAAAATACATTTAAAAGCTCACATGAAGAATACTAGATGGTTTTGCATAATGTTTATGGAAAGTTTTTCATGTCTCATACAATTTTTTAACCTTCAGTAATATCTAGTTAGAAAGTGTCATTTTTTAAAGATGTGTAAGAGTATCCTTTCCATGTATGAATATGAATCTGACAAAATGTGCAAATTTCAGCATTATGTATATTTGTGCTAACCTTCCTTGACTTTTGTCAGTGGACTGAAAAAAAAAAAAAGTATTTTAATATTTTTAATAAAATGGAACAAAATTATTCTAATTAATCAGAGGAAAAGTTTGTTATAAACTGTGGTTTTAAGTATTCTTTCTATTATCAGTTTAACCTGATTCTAAACAGGTCAGAAGGGACCTCTAGAGATCATCGAGTCCAAACCCCCAAGGGCAGGCCACACAGGAATATATCCAGGCGAGTTCTGCAAGTCTCTAGAGGAGACTCCGCAACCTCCCTGGGCAGCCTGTTCCAGTGCTTTGTCACCTTCACAGTGAAGATTTTTCCTCATGTTGACGTGGAACTTCCTGTGTTACAGATCACTTTAAATAAGTTTAAATTAAAAATGAAATAAAAGAGATTCTAACTATGTTTATTTTATTTCTTGTGACTATTTATGACTTTTAATCCCAGATATTTTTTAAAAATAAAGGTTAATAGCCGGTGTGTTGATTTACTTCATTTCTATTTCATTTTAAGGATTGTTTTTGTTATTACTGTGCTTGTTTGGTTTTGGATTTTTTTTTCCAAGTAAAGAATCCTAATATGCTGTAGGTTAGACCTAAAAAAAAATGAATTATCCAACATACATTAAAATGTAGCTACATAATTTTGACTTAAATTTATCTCAAACATACATATACATAGACAGATACACAAAGTCTTAATTTGATTTTGTTTTGACTTGTGCATCTTATAATTTGTGATAATAAACCCCAGTTTTGATAGTTTGTCCTTGGGCTACTTTAACATAGTCATCCTTTGGTTTAGGCACTTGTGTATCTTATGTTTATTACTTTATTAAATAGAATTATAAATGCTCAAAGAAGGTTGTGAATCAAAATAAAGATTATGTATGGGCAGGTACACTTTTCTGAAATCTTGACTTACACATATTATTTCATGTATCAGCAAAAAGAAAAGCAAAAATAAAATATTTAATTTCAAATAATTTGAAAACTAATACTATTTTTTTAACCTATGATTATTTATAATAAAACCTATGTCCTATCTGATAGTTTGAGAAATAAGACAAGATTGAACAAAGCCAGTATGGATTTAGCCCTTTGAAATAAGGAGTTCTACTGAGTTTCCTAAATTCAGTTTGTTCTGGAGTATTCAGTTGCTGTTTCAGCATAGAAGAGGTTTCAATCTCCCAGGACTGTGAGGATGTCTCAGATGCCCCAAATAGTCATAAACAGTAAGATCCACCCATTTTTAAGGAGGTGAACCATGCCCAATTTTTCTACAGATAGGAACATAGCTTACATATCCCATGTAGCAAGCAATAGGACAAGACAAAATGGCCTCAAGTTGCACCAGGGGAAGTTTAGATTGGATATTTAGAAAAATTTCTTCATAGAAAGGGTTGTAAAACCCTGTAACAGGCTGCCCAGGAACGTGGGCATCCCTGGAGGTATTTAATAATCATGTACATACCTGCTTAGGGACATGGTTTAGTGGTGAACTGGCAGTGCTGTTAATGGTTGGACCTGAGGGTCTTGAAGGTCTCTTTCAGCCAGAACAATTCTATGATTCTATACATGCAACAACCTCCATGTAGATACCTCAATCTAAGCATCTTAATTTTGGGTAGAATTCTAAATATTTTAAGGAATCTAATATAATGTACCAGATAACTTTATACTAGAAAACATTCTGTAATCTTTAGCTCCCTGTGCAAACCTTTACATTTCTGATATAATAAAAAGACTGCATTACCTCACAAAAGTATTCCTTTGTTATAAAATACACTAATTTATTTCTTTTATTTATCTTTGGTGAGATTCCCCAATCACTATAAAAGCATTTTCTGATTGTATTCTCAGTGTGAACTACATTCTGTGCCACAGATGACACTAAGATATCTGCTCTGTTTAAAGTTCACTAAAATTTTCAAAATTTAGCACAAGTGGAATTTTTGTACTGAAAGCTATAAACACTCTAAAAATGCTATAAGAGACTTCAGAGTGAACTGAATGCTTCCTGGTTATGAAGTGCTCTTCTCTTATAACTAATCCACTTCAAAACTCTTCAAAATCAATGCAAAGATTCCCAGTGGCTTCATGCAGAATTTGCTCAGCCCTCGTTCCTGATACAACAAGAAGAAGAACAATAAAAAAAGAAAAATAATTGTGCTTAATAGAATATAGCAATCATGGGTACATAATTAGCTGCTAATTTCAACACCATTTCTCAGCTATTTCATAGTGATTAATGGGCACTGGGGTTTTTTTTTGTTTGTTTGTTTTTTGTTGGGGTTTTTTTTGTGATTTACAGAGTAATTAAACAAATATAGTTAAACAATTGGCTAGCTAATAAATCATGAAATATACTTGATTTAATACCTTATTTTATGTTTTACTTATTAATGCTCATGTCTTCTGTTTTAATAGTGTAATTCTGGTGAAAGCTTAAAGATTAAGTGACAGCAAAATAGCCCAAAATATAGGAATGTATGTATGCTATTTTACTATTCAGCAAATTCTAGTCTGGTCTGCTCTTTCCTGTTCCCATCTCCACCCCACTCTCATACTCAGGTAGTTCAACCACTGTACATATTTTACCTACCCTTCTTTCCAAATGATGTGCTATTCATGAAAAATATTTTCACTTCTGTTCAAATCACATATTACAGACAGTCCTGGTATTTGGGACCTATGAAAGCTGCTTTTCTTGGACCCTTCATTCCTGCTGCTCATCATTGCATCCTTGGATATCAGAGCTACTCTCTGAATGTGTTAGTTATTCATGAATAATGACATAAAATCTGGCAATGCTTTAGAAGAGGAAACCTTTATTACACTTTTCTAACAACCTTTAATATCTCTAACACTCAGCAGTTTTCTGAGTTTCTTTTGTGAAAGGACAAATCATGGCTATATAGCAAAATGTCATGGGATCTACAACTATTACTACTTTCATTAATGCAGCTGAAAAGCAAGGAAACCAAACAATAGATTTCACCTGTGCCTGACAGAGGAAATGTCTAGCTTTTCAAACACCCTTTATCTACTTGCATTGAATTCATAAACAATAATTAGGGAAAAAGTCTAGCATCATAGTCACACCACTTTTCCTGATCTATATTTCTGAAAGACAGTAAGGACACATATGTTAAATAATTTCCTTCATGTAAAATATCATTAGAATTATTTTTCCCATTATAATTATAATAAAGATACAGTTACTAATTATAATGACCCTAGTTCTTCTTCATAGGGCTGCAACCCTCTGCATTGCAGAAAACATAAAAGGTATAATATGTGCATGCTGAAATGCATGTTGGCTGGGGCAGGATGAGGGGAATGGAAACCCAGACTAGCATTTCATGGCAATATGATGGATGATTCAAAATACAAATGTATATTCCCAAAGTGTCTTGCCCACTTTTGTTCTAAGGATAGGTAGCACAAATAGGAAAAGTCAGTGATGCACATGTATTGTCTGAACAAAAACCTTGATGTACGTAATGTACTATGCATACTTGTACTCACTGACTGCACTCTGATTAATTCTCTGTAAACCTGTATTTACAGTGTCTGGGGTGGTTTTCTTATTAAATATTAAAGGAATCTTGAAATTGTACTCTTCTTGGAAGGCGGTAAGTCAAAATTCTACTGTGCAAGATCCTCTCAGACTTGTTGGGGAGAACTCTGAAGTTACATATAAGGAAATGCAATTTAATTCTTAAAATAACTTTCCAAGGCAGTCAATATGTAGGTATTTTGCAGAAAGATTAAGCCTGCAGGCAGGTGACCAGAACGGCTTGTCCAGAAATGATACAAAAATTCCTGCTCTGCCCTTCCCAGCAGTAGTCAGCAATATGACTACCTTGCAGGCAAGAGATTGTACTAACATGCCTGGAGGCATACAAATTTATACAGAAATGTGTATAAAAGTCTAAATTCATACTATTCATGTTCTAGCAAGCATCTAGTTCAGAATGCATCAAGAAAGAATATATCTAAAGCAAATGTATTAGCAGGTAACTTCTCTGTGTGGTTTAAGAGATCAAATGGACTGGTCTATAATGTAATTTGTAATGCATAAAAGGACATGAATATATATCCATAACATTGTCACTAATATGAAACAGAATTTAAGTTACTTTCCAAACCTTAAAATATTAGAAAAAATAGCAAAACAGATTAGCAAAGACTTTCACTTTATGAAGTGTTGGAACATATGATGCCAGCTACTCAAAACAAAACTTTATAAATAACATTAACAATCTATCAAGTTAACTGATACCATTATTCCTGCAGTTATCCTTCTCGTTTTCTCCACCATACTCTTGGCGGGGTGAATGGAAAGAGAAAGGAAGTTAATAAGCACTTTCTAAGGGCTGTTGTATTACACTTCTGGTGCCTATAAAGATGGTTGTTGTCATATAAGGCAATGGACCTTCTAATCCTGCATCTCTACAAGTCATTTTGTAGAAGAAAGATAAATATTTTAAGCAGATAGATAAATGTCCAAATATATTTCCAATATACTTTTAATTTAGAGCTGTTAATAGCAGAACTGTTTTAAAAATCATTTTTTTTCCAAACCGCAATCCTTCACTTTGTGTATCCTTTCTTTCTATAGAAGTAAATGATATTTATTTATATCCCCTGTCAGGCATCTTGCCTTGAAAAATATAATGTAATTTAAAGCATGTTACTTCAGGAGAAGCCATAGGGGAGGCACACAAAAGCAACAAGTATTTTCCTCAAACAGTGAAAGTACAGAGATTTTTCAATATCTCATTTTCCCTTAGCAACCCACTTGTTGACCCACTTTAAGAAAATTTTGTCCATTTATGGCAGATTTTTGATTTCCAGAAATAATCAATAAAGAAAACAGTAATTTCTGAGGCATAACTGAAACTTGATTTCAAAAAGGATTGACTGAATACAAAAATGCACAAACTATTTTTTGTATAAACCATATTTTATTTACATATTTTTTCAATGGCAAGTTGTGTGTGTGTATGTATAAAAATGTAATGATCATATCAATAATGTTAAAGACAATACTGGTTTCTACTGTTTAGGTAGCCATCATGCATACTTTATATAATCATACAAAGCTTCAGCAATATTTTTAAAACAAAAAAAGAAAGATTAAACTGACAGCTATATTTATGTGGTAAAAATGTTACTGTAGATACTGAGATACAACTTCAAGTCCCTCAGAGTTTAGTAACATATTTTGCAGATTCTTTGTGATGAAGACCATTCTTTTATTTGAATTTGTGTGTATGGCTGTTTCTTCCTTTCCACTGGATAGAGAAATGTTTATGGCTAGTTAATATCAGGAATTTGGTGCCTCTTAACATTGTCTATATACAAAATAAGTACCAAAACCAACTCATACCTAAGTTCATGTAAAAAGAAACCTATATAAATGAATTAAATGCTTTAAGAAAAAAAAAATCACAAACAAAAAACCATCACCACTACCCAGAAAAACCCATGCACCATGAAGTGAGGATTGGAGGAATTTTTCAGTTTTAATGATACAAAGTTACTGATATAGGTGATTTTCTGGGAATGTTAATTACTACTCTCCAACCACTTGTCACAATTTTGTTTACTGGATATTTTAGAGATTGAAAGATAGCTTTTCAGAATTTTTTTTTTTTTTTTTTTTTTTTTTTTGGGAAAATAAATGTTCAAAAGTTGAAAATGCCACTGAGGAATACCTTTGCCTCCCTACCAATACAAAGGCAGGTAATTCATGATTACTTGAATTGTTTTTCCACAGACTTGCTAGTATGCAAGGTCAGATAATAGTGATGTTTGTTCTTTTTAATGTCAGCAGTTTACCTTTAATGCTCGTCTTTTATATCAGGATATCTAAAAGCTGACAGGACTTCTGGGGTTACATGTTGGATTTTTAGAGATTTTTTTTTTTTTAAGCTGTCATTTAATTTTGCTCTTTTTATGTTGAGTTTATAATTCTTTCTGATATCATTCTAAATTTCTGTATATTTATTAAATAAATAAGGCTTTGGATTCAGAATAGCATAGTAAATAATGGAATCAGATAGAGAAGCACATTTTAAAATGTTTTTAATTGTATCTTGATATGAGAAAGTATTGTTAAATGCCTGCAACATGAACGATTTTATGAGGAGAATGCATTTTGAATACGAGAAGACAAATCAGTTGCCTGTAAAGACAGGTGAGTTTCCCTGTACTCATTGGTCCTTGGATATTTCAAAAATTCCTTACTGGTACATTTTGGGGGGGGGGTTGTTTTTTTGGTTTTTTTTTTTTTTTCTGTTCAGTTCTGTAGGAATATAATGACCAGATAATCTCACAGGGCTTTTAGGATTTGTTCCACCCCTACTATAAATTTAAGAAACTTTTCTGATATTCTTTCATCCTTAAATGATGCTGGAAGCGGTGCAAGAAATAGTCTGGTATTTGTGGTCACAATGATCCCAGACAGCAACTACAGTAATAAAACATGAACCAAGTTTTTATTAAACTCGGCACTAGAAGTTTAGTTAAGTTGGCTAAAATTCTGCAGGATACTTGGTGTACCTGAGAAATGTTCATATAGGTTGATTATATGAGCTTCTAGAGGTATGTGGACCAACCTGAAAAGTGGGCCTGTGTGAACCTTTTCTAAGTGCAAGGTCCTGCACCTTTGTCAGAGCAAACGCTGGTATCAATACAGGCTGGGGGATGAAGGGATTGAGAGAAGTTCTGTGGGGAAGGACTTGGGTAGTGGATGAAAAGCTGGACATGAGCTGGTGATGTGCACTCACAGCCCAGAAAGGCAACGGTATCCTGGGCTGCATCAAAACAAGTGTAAGCAGCAGGTTGAGTGAGGTGATTCCGGCCCTCTAGTCTGCTCTAGTGATACCTCACCTGGAGTAGTACTGTTTCCAGCTCTGGAGCCCTCAGCACATGAAAAACATGAGCATATTGAAATGGGTCCAGAGGAAAGCCACAAAAATGGTCAGAGGAATGAAACACCTCTCCTTTGAAGAAAGGGTGAGAGAGTTAGGGTTGTTCAGCATGGAATAAAGAAGGGAGACCGTATTCCAGCCTTTCAGTACTCAAAGACTATAAGAAAGATAGGGACAGACTTTTTTAGTAAGGACTGTAGTGACAGGACAACGCTAATGGGTTTAAGCTAAAATAGCTTAGATTTAGACTAGATATAAGGAAGATATTTTTTACACTGAGGGTGGTGAAACGCATGTTGCCCAGAGACGTGATCCAGGGCCCCAGCCCTGCAAACATTCAAGGTCAGGTTGGATGGGGCTCTGAGCAACCTGATAATGCTGATAATTAGAAACAGTATTTGAGATATCCCCACTTTTCTATTTTATTTTCAAAAATCTTCCCTCCCTCAGTATTTTTCCTACCTTTCTACTGTTAAATGACAATTTATATACTTAGTTTATATACTCTATGCTTACGGTGATATTTATCCAAATGAACAATTAGAAAGATTTTGATTAAATTTTGGCTTTATTTGGCAAATGTAACTTAAGCTTCTACACCATTTGGATTGGTGAAGAACCATACAGGTTTTTGAATTATTTAGACTCTAATGACACAAATGAATACTCCAGAAAGTATCCAAGGAGGTAATTTAGAAATTTTAATGAATGGCTGTCTACATCTTTAAGTGTCTTTGAAAAATTAACCTTAAGGCACTATGTTATTAAGCATCCAGATACATCCAGTAATACTGCTTTTGAAAAATTTTCTAAATCTACTAGTAGATTATAAAGTTATTCTCAACTTGCAAGTGTGTAGCAAATGAGGCCATAAGTGTAATGGAAACACAAATTTGCATCCCTTCCCCACACAGTCTCACATTTAATTAAAGATTTTTCCACCAATATAGCTGTCAAATTAAAATTAAAAGTTTAAGTTGCCTTCTATTAAAGAACTGTGTACACGTTTAGTTCATTATAGTGTTTTTTTCAAAATGTGCTTCATTATTTTTTTTTCACTACAACTGCAGTTTGTCTGATTTTTTGAGCAGATGAAAACTCCAATATTTACCCCATAAAACTAAATTTTGTATCAAGGAAATTAATTCTTGATAGTTCAATTGTAAGTAAATTTGATAGTACCATGATAGCTCTTGAAGAGGCACATTGCAAACTTCAAAAACAACTGTTCTTTACAAAAAAAAAAAAAAAAAAAAAAAAACAAAAAAAAAAAAAAAACACTAAACGAAAGAAAAAGAAAAAAAAATATTTT